>JAHPZR010005089.1:15000-60000 GCA_019787425.1 Platygyra sinensis
AAAACACTTGTTTAAGTTCCACTCTGTGGGAGGTAGGAGTGTCATCTTCCATCACTTCTGCACTTCCTTGTAGCACTACAAACAGAGTACCGCCTTGAATCCAAGGCAAACTATCAGTAAGGTTGAAAAACTGACCAGAGAAAGGCAATGTCTATAAAATGTTTACTTGCGTTAAAGATAGCCAACCTTTTTTTCATGAAATTGTGGTATACAGAAAATTCTTCTACCATTCAGAATGCTCGCAGTTAGACTATCAAAAGCTGAGTAACGTTGCGAGAACTGCTGAAACTGCTTCATGTAACATGACTTGTCTCAACATCTCTTGAAAAAAACAACTTTGCATCCGCTTTGGTCTGTTACGCATTTTCAACGGCAAAACTCAACATGAAGTGTAAACCCGTATTTTTTATATTGTGGAGGCAGCGTGGCCTGGGCTGGTGGTTAGGGCAGTGGATTTTTTGTATTCCGGAGGTCCCGGGTTCAAATCCTCCTCCCTGCCTGCCGCTAGATGGATTTGTGTTTGGTGGTCCCAGATTTAATTCCTCCACGCTTTGTAAACTGGTCAGCCTCCCGCCTGTTGAGATTTTTAACAAGTTTCTGTCTCTGTTTCATATTTGTTTGCCTATTTCAGTGTCCTTAGTTAGCGCCGTAGTGCTAAACACCTCGACACTTGAATAAAGTGATTTATTTTCTATTTTATTTTATCTTATTTCAATCGTCAATCTCGTTTAAGACAAGATTTTGTTCAAAAAATACAACTGTGTTGTTTAAATGTTGTTTTTTATAATGTTCAATGCGCTAAGCTATACAGTTTACAGGCATACATGTACCACTTAAACTGGAAGGGAAAATCCCAACTGTCAGGAATTGAACTATGATCTACCAAGAAACAACTTCAATCAGCTTAATGGTCAGAGCGGGATATAAACTCGCAGTCTCCTGATTTCATATCCGGCGCCCTAATCACTCGGCCATGCCGCAACCTGCAGCATATATGAACACGTGATCTCAGGTTCACATTATTGGCGTGCTGATTACGGAAGGTCCGACCCTATTTCAAAACAGGTGAACCTTTCGAAGGATACGAAAATACCAACTGCATTAGTGAACTTACCTTCTCGGTACTGTCTGGTTGACAACAGCTCATTATCAGCTTGTACTTCCTTGATAACCATGGACAGAGCAAGAATGTACAGGAATCCCGGTGGGCAATCTTTGAATTCTTCTGTCTGCAAAGGAAATCGCGTTTTCAAACAAGATAATCACACCGAATTCCACACAAAAAACATCATTATCACACGTGGATAACAATGCTTGTGCTGAAATAAGCGAACTCAAGCATCGAAAGGATTCGTCGAATGTGGCCAGAAAAAAAGAAGAGACTGCAGGGCGAAAGGTGAAGGATGAACTATGAACCATGACCTAAGGAGGTGAAGAATGACGGATTATCATAACTGAAGGATATGAGATGAAAGATAAAGAAGGAACAAGGAGAATGAAGCATAAAGCATTAAAGACGAGAAATGGAAGGTGACAGAACAAAAGAGGCAAGATGAAGGACGAAACAAAACCATCACAGACCAGTGAGTGACATCTTTAGGGGAAAATCTCAGGCCGAGAGACAGCTTTACTGCGAGGTCAGTTTAAGATTTTCCCGTGACGACCTCACTTTCGGTTATAAGTAGTTAATGTCGCAGAATAAGCCAATAACAGCGCGCGTTAAATCGGCTACGGACAAAAATCATATAATAAGGTTACGACTGCTGATTACGCCGATCGCTCCTCAAGACACGCCCTCGCTTTTACGACAGAACAAAATACAAGCCATGGATAACAGACGCACTGGGCTTGGAATCTCTTAACTATTGACTCTGAGTTCCATGTGCTTTAAATATACATGTGCCCTTGCGTAGCTGGACAAACACACTTGAACATAATTTTCTTCTTTCGATGTAAGTAGCTTATGTTGATGACTGAATCGGAAACGTACGAATCGTGATCTTTTTACATTACTCACCTGCTTTAATGTCATCCTCAAAATCTAAAATGGCGAGAAAGAAAAGCAAAGAATATCATATAAATAACTGCACTTACAGTAAAATCCCCATTTCTTGAACCTCCAAGGGAAACGAAAATAAGTTCAAGAAATCGGGCCGCCACGAAGCTCTTCGGAACGTCTCACAGCATTGGTTGAGAAAATTATATACAAACAATGGTAACAATGGACCCTAGCCCTAAAACAATAGAGCTTCGTGCCAACAAGATCCAATGAAATTAGAGGTTCTAGAGAGCTTCGTGACAACAGAAGAAATCGGGCGACCGAAATATCGCCGGGAGTAAAATTGCAGCGAAACGAATCCGAGGGGAAAAAGTTCTCGTTGAGTTATTAGGAGGTTTGAGAATCCGAGAGTTTGAGCAATAGAGGCTCCATTCATTTAATCCATTGTACCAACCACCCTGTTGAATAATCAACAGCTACTGTACATGTACATCTGGTTTTCACCAAATCATTACATGAAAATTGAGCCATGTGCAAAACACGCGAGTCAAGAAAAGCACAGAGTAATGCAAATGTAACAAATACAATAACCAAAGATTTTAAGAGCCCTGAACCACAATTAACAGGGGGTACATTAAGGCACAGTACCAAGGAAATTGACCAGCTATAAGGACAATTTTGCCGGCTTGTTTGACCATCCAGTGGAAAGTTTTTCTTATGAGGAAGTTTAGATCAAATAGTTTTGCATGCCTGTGAAAACTATGCCAGTTGCCCACCTACATGTACAATGTACTGAAAGAGATAATGAAGCTCCTGCCTAAATCATATGTCACAGAATTAAAGGTGTTGTTATAGAAAAAAATATACATGTACATGAAAAAAGGAACTTTTAAATCCTATGTAAAAAAACCGTGAAGTAAACACTGTGGTGTTGTACAAGACAAAAAAGGGATCAAACCTCTAGGTCCAAGGCTCCTCCATACTTCAAATAAAGTTCATCATTTCTCTGATTAACCTGCTGTTTCCACTTAACACTTAGCTCGTGGAGTAGACTGGCTTCAGCTGGGAACTGTAAAATGTAATCATGGCAAGTAGAGAAATAGTTTGAGACATAGTTAGTAGAGGAGTGTCCTCTACTAACTGTATGGTTGAGACATGCCTGAGAGTAAGTCTGAGAGTAGATAAAGTGTGGCCAACTCTGGGGATACTTTCCTTTCAAGATATTTGTGTGTTTCATGGCTAAATCCCCACAATCGGGGGTTACACAAAATGTCTGTAGAAAATAAGTTGCAAGAGTCAAAATTATAGTCAGTAGCTATTGCTAACTCTTCCAAAATGTTAGTAGTTTCCAAACCTGACTGACAGCATCATAGAAGTTTTCCTCTTTAAGCATAATAACTTGGCATGGGCCCACTGCTCTGTGGAGTATAAAAACTTGTACATGTAGCAAAATCAAGGCTTTTATTTAAACAATAGAGTGTTTCTGTTAAAGAACTATCGGCCGATGGTTGCCCTGCGGAAATTTGATGTTCTTAAAACAAACATCTGTGTGAGAAGTGAAGCTTAAAGGGCCAATATGCTGCATGTAAACTTGTGTAGTTTTCAAAACAACATATTTTCAAGAAGTAATTATCAGACTGGAGACATAAACACTACATTTTCTTCCATGGGTTACATGTAGTTCAAAAATCATATTGAATTATTTTCAACTTTTGTAGATGAAAGGCGAGAAAGCCAAAATTATGCGAAATGTGAAAAAGAAAACTGACAAAAACCCACTAAATGAAGATCAATCAATCTTTAGGCCACTTGTTTAAGCAAAAGTTTTCACAGATGAGAACTATCCATCCTTTTATTTTCCTTGGATGGGCAATATGGGAATATACACTGTAGTGTCTCTCTGCCAAAGAACTGATGAACACTATTACATAATAATACAATAAGAATCGGAGAAAATTTAGTGTCAAACTAGAGTGGCCAGTAGCTAGTGAATGGTGACACCTTGTAGGAAGCTGTACATGTATCAAAGTCAATGTAAGGTAGGAGTGGGCAGCTTATTGTTTTAGCACAGCCCAGTGAGTTTTCTAGATCAAAAACATGTTATTTATAATTAATTAGAATTATCTTCTGTATAGTTGCCCTACCTAACAGTGGATCTCCTCTCAGTTCCAGCGAAAAAACCTGCCCATCAAAATATATTACATAAATGTTAAAATTGACACAAAAGTACATGTACAGTACTTACGACTTACATGTATAAGAAAAAAACATGTGACTTGCCCATTATACACGTAGTTGTTCCAAGGACGAGAGCAAGTCACTGAAAAGAAAGAATGTTTTGAAAAGTTCTGAAAAAAACAGATTTAAACTGTTTTTAGCTAGTTTAATTTGGTCAACAAGTCACTTTAATACAGTGCATTGTATTATTTGGTTATAGAACGCAATGCTAACCAAATCTGTGATCTGTTTTTAAATGGGGTTCCAGGATTTGTCATTTGAGGGTCTCAGCACACATGAATGATAAGTACATACTAGTCATGTAAGTTACATCATAAATTTCACATCTTATGGTCACTGATACCTTCTTCACCAAATGAGAAACCTCTGGCTCCAGCATCAAATGTCACAAGCTCCTGACTGCCTGTTGAAAACTTCACCCTGCATACAAGAACATTTACCAGCCTAATTAACTTAGGCCCCGCCCACACTAATCCGTTTTCAAACGAAAACGGAGCTGTTTTGCTCCGGATACAGCTATTGTCCGCACTACAATGCCGAAAACGATCACCGAAAACGGAGTCATTCGAAAACGCTCTCCAGAGTGGAGCGATTTGAAAACGATGCTTTTTGAAAAAGCTGTTTTCTAGTGTGGACGGAGAAAATGATGCTATCTGAAAACGGTGACGTCATCAAAATAGACACGACTGTGCGCCTGAGACCACTTGACCGTGAGTATCAAGAATGGCGCCACTTTCGCGGGCAGATATACTGAAATGCGCATGTGTCGAGTTCATTTGAGCATGCGCACTGAGGGTATAAAAGCGTTTTCAAAACAAATATGGTGTTGTAGTGTGGACGGGCGAAAACGATGCGAAAACGATAAGTGTGGACGCAAATCTTTTTGAAAACGGAACAAAGCAGCTCCATTTTCGTTTAAAAACAGATTAGTGTGGACGGGGCCTTAATCACTGATCAGGTCTAAGTGCTTATTAGATATACAGTTGTAATACAAGTATAAAGAACATGGAGTGAACTTCTATTGGACTTTTGAGGCTTTTTTTCACAAGGGGCTGTTAATTGAACCCTGGTGAATGTTGAGAATATACAGGTACAGAATTTGAAATGCCCACCTCAAGCAGTTGCAGCATGAATTATACAGTAGTCACCACACACTGTTTGACACTATCTGAGAATGCAATGTTTATGAATTCATAAATGTCTTGGGTAACATGATTCCCAGACACCTCAAAATTATTACCTAAGCCAGTACAACAGGCTATCTGATAGGGTGCGGAAAAAAATGGAAAATTATGCGGAAATTTTTGGCAATATTATAAGAAAGAAAGTGACCATTATGCGGAAAAGACAACAGATTATGCGGAAATTTCTAAAAATAATAAAGTTGTTCCCGTGGCTTTTTCAAACGTATAAAATACACGTTAACGTCTTACCAAGAATTTTACTCCTTCATGACATGTTTGACCTTTCGCTGCCATTCGTGGGCATGTATTTCTTTTTTCAACGCAGTTTTTCCATAGTTTTTTCCCTCTGAAGCTTAGTAACCAGGCATTAAATCGGATGAAGAAAACTTGATTCTGGAAGTCCGAAAACTAGAACCCAGGCCCATCACCAGAAGTTGCATGGAACGCCTTGAGGTTTAAAATTGTTTACGAACAAAAAGGCGTGTTTTGGTCGCTGTTTTGGGTGAATAACTGCTTTAAAATGATCAATCTCTTCTGAGGATGGTAAGCAGTTGCTTTCTCGCTTATATGTAGCAATTTTCTAGTTTTGTGCGGAAAAATGCCCCAAGGATGCGGAGGATGCGGAAGTAGGCGAATTTTGCTGATCTGCACCACCACATCCTGTCAGATGCCCTGGTATAAGGCTACTATTGTAATTATTACAATTCATGTGAAACTATGATTATTTAATTTTGTGTACTTACTGTCCACGAACTAAAACAAACATTTCTTCTCCTTTCCATCCTTCCTTAAAAATTAAGCTGTCAGCAGGATACAGTACAATAATTGCTACAGCAAAGAAGAGGAAAAACAAAATTGAAGTAACTAAACTCCTCCAGTGAAACATTATTTAAACAGAAATTATATTCTTACACTGTAGTTGCAACTTTTCACGCAATGGATTGAAAACTTCAAATTTTGAGAAAACTATCTTCACTTGCAACTTAGGTTTTAAACATTGACTGCCCTTTTTCCATCCACTGTCCAGATTACATAAATTCAAGAAATTCACATATTCATTTTTTTCCAAAATTTCAAAATATCTAACCTGGCTTAATGGTGTTGACTACAGACCCTAGAGATTCTTTTCTCCAGCTGTGTAAAACTGGGGACTAAAAAAATGTCATTTACTTAATAAATCACAGTAGATAATGTCAAACAACAACATGGACCGTCCATGTCAGGGGAGAGGGGGAGGGAGTGCTTGAGCCATATTTGGGTGTAAGGGTGTTGCCAGAGGTTTGAAACCCTGACTCTGTTTCAGAAAAATATAACCTTTAAAAAACATATCCTATGAACACTAGGACAGCCCTGTTCAAGACAAATACCTGGATTTTATTAAAGCAGAATTATTATTGGCAACCTCATAATGTTTTGAACATATTTGAAATTACTCCGTGTTGATTTATTAACTGCTAATTATTAATCTCAGATTTCTCAGACCTCTATATACAGTTGACTTGTAAGCCATACATTTTGACAAAAGCAATCATGCAACCAAACCATCCTTAGGACAGGTTCCGAGCTTTATACCAACAGACTTGCATAACATTATACAAGAACAATAACCTCATGAGTACAACAAACTAACCTTTTGTAACACATCTATAGCAATCTCCTTTGACAGCTGCTGATTGTGAAACAACTTACTGGTATCAAGGTATCTCCTAAAAATAATTGACATTTGAAAATAATATCATGGATATTGTCATTACAACTGCTGGAGCCCATTTCTCAAAGGTCCTGAAAAGTTTTTGCACCCAGCAAGCCAGAGCAAAATCTCCAACCTTATGATTTCATGCTGTTTTATTCACATATTTTTATTATGAACAGAGGTTCTCTTCATACAAGAAGTTTCAGGCATGTACACTTCTCCCCTTTTAAATACAGATGCACTTAAAATGGCTCTAAGGGCCCTAAAGTTTCTGGGTCTTTCGAGAAATGGGCCCCTGGAGTACAAAAATCAATTTATCACCAGATTTACTACCAGTGTTAGTTCATACATGTACATTACAGTCTTGACTAGCAACCATGTATCTATTATAGAAAGGTAATAACTGAGTGATTAAACTAGTCGCATAATTAAGAATATGATCATACAGGAGGAGAACTTGTCTTGAATTTCAAAGGTTTACAAAGACATATCTGAGTATCAAATATAAAATAATTTTAACAAGAATGAAATTATTAATTAACTTCCAAATTGCCAAGAACTGTATCATAACTGTATCATATCCAACCTCTGTTGAAACCATTGCAGAAGAGTGATCTCACTGGGAAATGCGAGTAGCTGACGTGCATCAATGGTCTTCAGAAGTAATATCACACACCTAAGAATAAATGTGTTTCTCAGTGAATGGAGGTATGCATGCTGTGATTGGTTGTTAAACGGCCCATATCTCACCATAAGGCCACCTTTTAAGTTAAAGCTGTTTCGTCATTGAAATGTCTTGTGAACTATTGCCAAGTTTTCTGAACAGTCATAGCAAACAAATAAATACATTGTTTTATTTAGTAAAATCCATTGGTATAAAAACTTGACTAAGATTTTAAATTGACCTTGAGACTCATGTGAAGTCATTCCTTCTTGATGTGAGAATGGTTGATATCTTGAACCCATAAGACATACATGTACATTGCCAATATAATATAAAATTTTACTTTCCTCACAATAAATTTATTATAATGCTGAAATACCTTGACCTCTAACCAAGCAACTGACTGTAAACCACCAGGATCATGTGAAGTAAAGGTATTGATTGATAAACTCGATCAACCCTTTCTCAACCAAGTATTGATTGACAAGTTGATTAAGTGTTGGTCAAGAGTGTCAAGTTATCAACACTAGACCAAAGATCCAGCCACCATTTCCCATTTACATTAAACTGTGTGCAGCATTTGGAAAGGTGAAAACACTTTTGCTAGGCAACCTTTCCCAAAACAGCCATATGCATGTACCTTACATATAGTTAAGATTCATACCTGTTAGTTGACCACACATCAGCAGTGCAATTCATATTAAACAGCACAGAAACCTCTCCAAAGCAGTCCCCTTCTCGTATTTCCCTCAAGACAAACTTCTGATTCTCACTGTAAACAGTCACATTCCCTGACACAAGCACATGAATCCCTAATGGTTCGTGGCCTTTACTGAGCAGATGTTCTGGGGCATCCTCTGTCTCTTTCAGCTCTACACGACGTATGACTTCATCACGAACTCTTTTATCCAGGGTGATAGGTAGCGTGTTTAAACATTCCGTGAGCTTGTCAACAGCCTCTGGTGGAAGCACGGGATTGATAGATGATGGAAACTGTGGACGCACTCTCTGGCTTTCTCTCCTTCTACCACTTTGTCTGTTACCCATTTCCAAGCAAATCCAGCTGTCTTTTCAAACCTGTTCAGCTTTAACTTGGAATACGAAATTTACGTATAAAAACACTGAAATCAAAATTGAATAAGAACTTAATTGTTAGCCACGATTTTGTAGTATGCCCAAACTCGAAAATTCGCTTAACTCTGCAGTACAATTGGCTTTAAGCCAAAAAAAAGATCGTTTGATCATGACGTTTCTAAACGAAGGAGCTCTTGGCTTATGGCTCGCCTGCAAAGATATTGCGTTTGAATAATAACCTGTCGGTGCTTAAATAAGAGTATAGGCAAATACAGCTGTAGATATGATGTATTAAAAGTTCACCTGGGCTTAGCTGTGAGTTAACCCGGCTGATCGGCCATGTTGATTTTCTGTGCCCGCGAAGCATTCTGGATTATCGTACCCAGTTGTCGCGCAGCGATTATTTTCCCGCTCTTTTCTCAGTTAACAAATTTTATAATGATTACGATATCGACGATTAATAAAGAAGACAACTCTCTAAGTTTAAGGTGTTTGCTTTGTCCCAAAGTTGAGATTTCCGCAGAAATGTTCCGCGCAAAATCATAGAGCCTAGTATGGAGCCGTCATGTTGGTGGACCTCCTTAGTCCTCCAATATGGCGGCCGGAAAATAGTGTAAACATCGGGAACCAGGAGATGGACTCCTGCTGGAACTTACTTTGGAACCGAACCAAAAGACATTTAACGATGGTCGACGCTATTGAGCTGGAAAGTTGTAAACAGATATAATTTAGTACCTCTTATGCTATTAAACATTTAGCAGTGGCGGATCCAGACCTTGAGCTAAGGAGAGGCCCGGTTTTGATCTACTTGTCCAGTCGGCTTTTCTTCCTGCAGTCATTTCTTCCTTTTTTACCCAAAACGGGGGTCGGGCCCTCCAGTAGATCCACCATTGTTTAGTGGCTCTCTAGTTTTGGATGTGAGAATCGGATTACGTCACGTGCACACACTCTGTAGGTGTCTCCACTGTAGGGGTATTATTATTATAGTGGTGCATGTAAAAAACAAGGAAATATGATGTTAGGAGTGAGACGTATGACATTTGAAGATACATATGAATGTTGTGCCGCGTAGCACTGGGAACACAAATAGTGGAACCAGAGAATTAACTCTGAAGTGTAAATTATAGTGCTACTTAAACCCATGAATAACCCACTGGGCGTTAGCCCTAGTAAAGGGAAACAGGGAACCACACGAGGCAAAGAAAAAATCTTTTGACCTCGGTGGGAATCGAACCCACGACCTCCGGAATAGATCTACCGTTACTCTGCAGCTCAGTCGGCAGAGTAACGGTAGATCTATTCCGGAGGTCGTGGGTTCGATTCCCACCGAGGTCAAAAGAGTTTTTCTTTGCCTCGTGTGGTTCCCTGTTTCCCTTTACTAGGGCTAACGCCCAGTGGGTTATTCATGGGTTTAAGTAGCACTATAATTTACACTTCAGAGTTAATTCTCTGGTTCCACTATTTGACATTTGAAGAGTCTTGGTGATTTGGCCGATAGGCATAAAAGTCTTTTTTTAACCCTCTCTTTCATTACGAATTAATTCCTTTTGAACGCGATGGTATGCAATGGATCAGTTTGTAATGACATTATTTTTCTCAGTGTACCATGCTTTCTTGGCTTTTTAGTCTAGGTAGACGTACATGAGTTTTTTCTTTGCTGATACAAGTATTCCTGTAGGATTTTTGTTTTAAAATCACCGACACCAATGGTCACCAATTCTCCCCTCCAATCATGACTGAAATGGTCCACCCCTTAACCCTTTTAGCCCTAAGTGGTCTCCCTTTGACGAGTTAAATCGCCTGGCGTTAGACATCTATAAGTCATTCCTGCGGTAAGTAAAGGGTTAAGCTGAGGGTGAAGTACGCCGGGCATTGAAGCTTCATTCCGTCACCTAAGCCTCTTATTCTGACTAAAAAACGATGCATACGCTACTTATTAGTGCGCAAAATGATAAAACAGTACACAAATGTTATCTGCATAACGTGGCAATCTCAGTTCCCTAAGGCTGTGGTCTTATTGGTTGGCAAGACCCCTGGGAGAAATCAGAAGGTGAGGTTTTGGAAAAAAAGACGGTTTCCGCTGGACATCCGAACAGTAGAGACAAAAAAGCCCCCACCCTCCTCCCCTCCCTTTTTCACTACGGAGAACCATTAATAAATAAATAAATTGAACAAGATTGTTACAATTATGGCGAGGACATAGACAAACACTCTGGACAGGTGTCTTGTTGCTTAAAAGCATTGTTTGTTACAATAGTGATAAATGAATATCATTCTCTAACTTTAAACACCAACCACCAACCAAGCCCCCCCCCTCCCCCCTACCGCACCCATTACACCCCTCTCCTTTAGCTGAGCATTAATTGGAGCCAAACAAACTTGTAGAATTAACTGGACAAATAGCATTTACGACTTGAGGATAACCAACTGACTTTCGTTTACGATACAATGATTATCAACATTATTTATAAGGGGGCCTATTTCACCCAATTTAGGCAATTTTCACTGGTCATTATTATATATAGTAATGTAAAACTGTGGATGAGCCCAAAGGAAACACAGGTCAGTGGCTCCGACGGAAAGTTTTCCCATTTTGATTTCTCTCGCGATAGTTACAAAATAAGTGCCGGCAAAACCCATGTGAACTTAACGAAGTCAAAATAAAATAATCAACTATTTTCTAAATAGTCTAAAGAAAGGATTCAATGACAAAACCAATAGTGCTCTTCTTAAGTTTAAAACTGATTAAACTGAGTGTTCTTCCAGTGAGCATTGATGCTATTAGAGAGACCCTCCGTTTTGGCACATCCAGAAAGCTTGTCGCGGAAAGTTTCTTTATTTTTAACCGTTATTCCCTTGCATCTAAATTCGCCCTGGACCTTAACTCTTTTGGACTTTTCAACAGCGTCAGCGCGGCCAAAATAATGCTCACTTTCGAAGTGATGGAATCATTACACTGAGTTTCTCTACGCAATCTCTAACCGATTTATTCACACTTAGACATTTACAGTTAATCTTCGTAGATAACTTTCACTTGACCAGGGAGGTTATTTGAATCCAGCCATTCCCAACTGTAGTATTTTGACGGAATCAGCTTGTCATGACTGGTTAGAAAGTAGGCATTTTTGAAATCCTCGCCTTTATTCTGCCATTGGAGCCAAATGTTGTCCAGGAAAGCATGATGAAAGACCATTTCTGGAGCATTAGAGGATGTCATCGCACTCTCCATTGTTCCACCGATCCAGTTGTGCAATTGAGCATGGTAAGTACCGCGCACTATTCCTTCAAACTCGAGAAATCTATCAACAGGCAGTGCCAAAGTCCTCTTTAGATCTGTCGTATCGCCATCGAGTCTTTTATAGGAAAACTTCCTCCTCAGACATCCACCTCCTGTCTGTTTCACCAGACGCCATTTCTCCTTACTAAACGGCCCATCCTCAACACATTTATCATCTGATTGGTTTCCATTGCCGCCTAACCCGTGGTCGCCACAGCTCCAAAACGACTTCCTGTCAGATGCATTCCACCAGTGGTGAGCAACTCGGCTCCAGTCCCAATAAGGCAAAGTCACACGACAGTCGATTCTGCGCAGGAAATTCTCGAACTCAACAAAGAACCATCGGTGCCATGGGAAAAATATGCGAGGCGAGTCATGAAGGAGGTGGTCAGGCATTTTAACATGCAAAGTAACCAATCTTTCATATTCTTTCTTGAAAGCAGGATTTATTGAAGCCGTCTTGTAGGCGTTGATATAACGTCTTCTATGGTTGATTTTCATGTTAGTAAATTCTCTCCGTACGCGGTAACAGTTAAGAAGCTGGCCATCTCGACATTCACAGCGATCTTCGCACTCGTTCAGTACTTGGCTTCCCTCCTCGCAGCTTTTTAGACTTACCTCTCTTTCGTGTTTTTGTTCTCTGCCGGCTTCTATGTTCCAGCAGAGTAAAAGGAACACAAAACACAAATTCTGTTTCCTCAGCATCTGCAGTGAAGAAAACGATTTCATTTTTCAGTTTCAAAAATTATCATAAAAATAGTACCAGATGCCATTTCTAAAATCTTCTTCGTCAGGAAACTCCATCGATGTGTTCAACATCCCGACAATGTCTTTTTTACATTGGCCGTTATTTCTGACCAATAAAACCCTTTTATTAGATAAAAAAATCGAATACTTGACCCTAGAAGTCTTAAGCTTGTAGTTCGATCGTAAACCCATCAAAACCTTAACCAACGTCTTGACCATTTTTGGGCTATCAAACTTACTAGTGGTGGAAATTTACTTTGTGAAGACGTTTTAATTTAACGGCACATGAATAATGACGAATTTCAGTGAAAGCTAGGGAGTGAAGTTCAAAAAGCACACAGACAAGTGATGAAGCCTTTCCTGGGGATTCTTGCAGTGTGCTGGTCGCTTGATTACCGGACTTGTTTTTGGAGTATGAAGTAGATCATCTTTGAATTTCTTATTGCTTTACTTTACAAGGATTTTGATTTAGACATGTTACTATATTTTACTGAATGGTACATACCTTTGAAGAATGACCCAAGGAGACTTTACCTAGCAAACGTGCTCTCGCATAAGGGACAAGAAAGGTTAAGTCAACAATTAAATAAAGGCTTAAAACCTATTCTGTATACTTCCTGACTATCATTCAATTTGCTTTTGTAATGTCACTTTATCTTTCACCTAAAACGGGTTACTTAGTAACAGACATAAATCAATACGTAAATTAGATGTACCTAAATGAAACAGCAAACAAACATGAAACATGTACAGTACATGTCACGATTATCGATTATCATAATATCGGTTACAGTACTGTGAATAGAAATTTGCCATCATTCTTTAATCCATGACCCTTAGTGATGCTTCTAAAGTGTTAAAGTTACTTTACCACTCTCCAGGAGTGTAACTATGTACTTCGAGTAGTCCCTCTTTCGTTTTTCGTTTAGTCCGGTGAGTGAGACCGTAATCTTCGTTCACGTCTGGCATCCAGGGTTTCGCGCGGCCTTTTATTCTGTCGCGTCACTAACGACGGACTAGGAGAAAGAGAAAGAGAGATTTTTCTAGTTTATCAGTAGCGTAGCGACGTCAGTAATATAGGCTCGGTAGCTGTTGTCTAACAAAAATCGAGAGGGAATAATCTAACTGTTTATTGTGAAATACAACGTCTGTTCCCTCTATTGTTGCTACTGAGCGCAAATTTTCAGAGGAGAATTTTTCACTTTTAGTGTAGAGGCTAACAGCTTGAATCAGTGTTCATCTTGTGATAGAAGCATACAGGAACTTGCACTCTAAATTACCTATTCTTCCATTCTAGTCGATTAACCTCTTGAAACTGGCATTTACACGAGTTTTTTTTTTCAAAATGTTTGCGATTTGATAAAACGGCGGAAATTTTAGGCAATATCAATTCAGGCTTTGGTCCTGTTGACATATTTTTTAACCCAAAAACATATAACCTAGTAACAGACATAAATGAATGCGTAAATTTGATGTACCTAAAATGAAACAGCAAACAAACAAGGACAGTAAGTGCCACGATTATCGATTATCATAATATCGGTTACAGTACAGCCGGGATACTGAGAAATTCAGGGATCATTCTTTTATCCAAGACCCTTAGTGAAGCTTCTATAATTTTAACTCGCAAATATTCTCTCCTATTAGAGGCAAGAAAGGTATTCAACAACAAATTAAATTAAAGGTTTAAGACCTATTCTGTAAAAGTATAAACTAGCATTCAATTTGCTTTGGTCCTGTCACCATATTTTTCCCCTAAAAACAGATTACCTAGTAACAGGCAAACATGAATAGTAAATTATTGAAATTAGATGTTCCTTAAATGAAACAGCAAACAAACGTGGACAGTAAATGCCACATCTTTCACTTTCTGAAAATGACCAAACAATTCTAGAGACTGATTCTTTGTTAAAGAGACGCAGATCTCATAGTACTGTTACCCAAGGTAACCGTGGTTATGCGGCCCATCCGTTATTCAGTACGGGTCATTCAATACGCCCAGCAGTTTCTAGGCTGGGTGATTCCCAAACAATTCTGTTTTTCAACAACCTCTGATCACGTATATGTTTCAAATACAAAAGTCACATTATTTGCCTAATTCAACCGAATTCTGGTATCCAGGACGGCAATTCATTACGCCCAGCAGTTTTAAGTTGGCTAATTAAAAAAAAAAACAATTTTCCAAACAAGCTTTTGATTTACAGTGTCAGATAGCGCTGCTCTAAAATTTACATCGTATGCCTGCCATGGTCGATGACCAGGTGGGGCTACGTTTCACACGAACTGCTACACAAAGCTCTACAGTTCAGCCAGAGTCAAGACATTTGCACCTCCCACAACTGCCCTTCCCGTCCTTCGTGGTTAATTCTTGACAACTTGCACCAATTGATGGAATGTCAGTCCAATGTATCTTCCACTTGTCGCCTTGCCTACTCCATTTTTGTGACAGGTCGAGGGGGAGTGACTTGACCCTAGATAACTCCTCCTTCGTAGGTAGCACGCTTTGAATGTAGCTCGAGGGCAGACTGAGTAGATGGTGTCACATTATACGGCCTATGTGAGCGAAGAGATTATCTGCACAAGACCTGTCACACGTTCATGAAAACAAAAAACTTCTCTTGACTCTGGAGATCAGTGTCGTCAAGAGCTGTCACACACTGACTGAGTTTGGTGGAGGTGATCGAGACCTCTTTACATGTACAGACATTCCATGTTTGCCATGCAGACTTTTTACCTTTGTCACTGTGTCTGCTTTGTCACGAAAAGCAGACACAGTGTCGCATTCAGTGAAGGCGTGAAAGGATGTGAGTCCTCTGGCTTCCTTTGGACTGATTGTGTTTACCACTTCGTGCGCTGGAATCCATCAAAAATGTCCTCCTTGGCCAACCGCAATCCAAATTTTTTTCAAGACTATGTTCGTTTAAGGATTTCATGACAGATATGGCAATACTGACTACCACATCCATATTAATGCCTTAATCATTAAAGCCTCACTGCCGTCCCAGTTGCCCCATGTCGTACGTGCATAAAAATACATGACTCTACCTCAGCTTCGTCCGTGCATGAGCAGGCGTCTTCCTTTGTCACACTGACCAAGCACGGCATGTCTAATCAGTTCGGAAACAAGAAAATCGAAAGGTTCAGTCTTGCTGTTGTTATTTCTCAGAACGCTTTTCCATTTTAGTGGTTCTAGCTGGTTGGTGTAACCCTTCTTCGTATCCCTTTTCCCTTTTTGAATCGTGCCTCTACTCATTCAGGCTGGACTCCTAAACACGTCAAACACAACGCGAATTCTTTGGTACTTGCCGGAATATGATCTGACTCTTGGAAGGATGTCCTCATTGGGTCTGATTGGCCTAGTCATCAAATTGCTTTGAAGTGTGTGGGAGTTGGGAGTTGACAAGAGCTGATCCATCTGCGATGATGGCATCTGCCTCTGGTTCTGTACCCTTGGAAAAACCTCTGGTACCCATGGTACTCGTTCTGTGTTTGGCATCAAAAGTCTTAGACTCAGCTTTCTCAACCAGTTGCTATTTCTGGCATGTGTGAAGTTTTACACTGTCAATCATGAGGGAAGCTCGGTAGGCTTGTGTACATTACGCTAGCATTTTTTCGACCTTTTTAGTGAGGCAAAAGCATTGAGCATTATTCGAGCATTTTAGTGGCATTTTCCAAGAAAATTAAGGTTTTTTCCACATAATATAGAAATAATTTTTTTTTTCACATAAGTATCACCGAAAGAGGACAAAGGATCAACAGAACAACTGATCATTCAGTAGAGAATTATCTTCTGGTGTATTAAAACTTTATATGCGTTGCTGTTAACTTGTCATACTAAGTATACGTTTTTGTTAAGCACTCTGAGCTGTTAAATATGTTGAGACGATAAAATTATTCTGAAAATTTAAAACCCCTCTGTATAAGCATTAACCGAACATTTTAATGACATTTTGGGGGGAAAGAGCATTTTAGTGGAAAAAATGGAGCATTAAGGTGGAGCATTTTAGTGGGGGAAATAAAAGCATAATGTACAAAAGCCTAAAGCTCAGGGGCTGACTGGTTTGCGTGCTGGAAGAATTCATGCGAATTACTCTGTCTGCTCATTTGACATGAAACGAAGGGCTGACGAAATAGGTGACAGTCGTCTTTCAGTGCCTTATCTCTTTGGAACTGGCGGCACTAGAAGTTTCCTCATTTCATGTTTTGTAAACTGCTTCCTGTCTGATGTTGGGTTCGCTCGAGTCTTAAACGTTGGTCAGTGATTGTACAGGGTTCGTACACTTATGACCTGTCAAAATTCCATGACTTTCCATGACTTTTTCCATGACCTAAGTTAAGCTATTTCCCTCCGGCAGTAGTGTCAAAACAATCATTTATTCAGCTGAAATTACATTTGATTTTTGGACTTGCCAGTTAATTTTTCAACTTTGGATCTTAATGCCTTTCATTCATAGAAAACATACTGATTTTCCATGACTTTCCATGACCTACACCTAAATTTCAGGACTTTCCAGGCCTGGAAAATGAAATTGTAAAATTCCATGACTTTCCAGGTTTTCCATGACCTGTACGAACCCTGTTGTAGTAGCGTAGCTGTAGGTTTGTGGGCTACACGGATGTTGTAGGGCTGTAAGATCCGGAGATCGTCTCAGAAGTGGCCCTTAATGTGAGGTATAGTCACTGTAGTAACAGGTGTCGGGTTCCTGTTCGTTGCGTCAGCTTTAGTACAACCAAGTTTTGACCGAAATGTTCTGCAGAAATTGGGATTTTTTAAGTTATTAATCAACACTAATTGACTTCATTATAGTATCTTTCAGGACTTTTTTTATCAATCGCGTATTCTGTTTTGAGTGTCATCATAATTTTGCAATCTAACTAAAACTCGTATTTACCGTTTTATATGACGTCATCAAATGTTTTAGGGCCTTAAAAAATGAACTGTTTAACCCCTGAGAGTCATAAATATTCTCAGAGTTGTGAAGAATTTGAATAAATAAATTTGAAAAAAAGCTCAGTCTGGACAGGGTTAACCGGGCATGTTTTGAACATAGGCAATATTGCAATCTTTTGTATATAAAGAAGAGTTTGTTTTGCAAACCAATGAAGTTGGCAGTGCAATTTGTTTGAATGACGAAATATGTAATAGCTAACATTACACAAAGTTTCATTCACTTGAAGACCAAGTTTAAAGATGCAGTATAATAAAAAGTGATATCAACTGCAAAATAGGTTATTTCTTAGTTATCAAAACCTTTGCTTTCAAAAGAAGCGAAGTGAAAACGTGTTCATGAGAATATGAGTTATCCTATGTTCTACTTTAGACTTGATTTCTATTACTTTCTACGACTAAAGTGGGGTCCAAATGGGGCTGCCCGTTTTGCACTTGCCCCCATCCCTCACTAGTCATCTGTGGAAATTCCTTCTGGTCGTAAGTTATTTGTATAATAAGTAATCTTATGCTATGTGCTGAATGGCCAAACCATTTATCAGAATAATCAGTATGAATTGCATTCCTGATCTAATATTGGCACAAATCAGTGGTAATCCACAGGGGGGGGGGGGGGGGCACGAAATAAGGGGGGTCCTCCCCTAGATCTGTCACTGCAAATCTTGAAGGTCCCTTGAATAGGCCCTTTGCAGCTAAGCCATCACGTGACCTACTTTTCATAAAATTATGTCCTGCCACTTTAAGAATGCCAGAAATGGAATAAACATAATCGAAAACCTCAAAATGGCCAAGTTTGAAGCCCCTGGTATTAAAGAATGAGATTTTATGACAGTTTGAATTTTAAAAAAATTAAGAAGATTTGTATGGTAAAAGTTGCTGGAGAGCAAGGCCTTGCTCTCCAGCAACTATTTCCATAGATATACTCTAAATTTTCCAAAAGTTCAAACTGACGTACAAACTTACTCTTCCATGCTAAGGACCTCAAACTTTGCCATTTTGGTATTTTCGATGTGCTAGTTCCATTTCTGGCATTCTCTAAGTTATAGCCCATAATATAAAAGACTTTTAGGAAAATTGTGGTCACGTGACCCCAGCTGCAAAGGGCCCATTACACTTGCACTCATATAATTTAATAACTTTTTCTTCTTATAAGTGGTTGAACGTGTTAATGCTGCCATCTTGTTGACACTCTTCTTACTGTTTAAAGTTAGCGAACCCCTCTGTTGCATTTGTAATGAGAAATGGAGCATTTCCGTAACCATTTTCCAAATTTTAATTCATTGATAGTAGTTTTTCTAACTTGCTGTCTGGATTTACTGAAACACTGAAACTACTTTGGGTTAGGATGCATTTTTCCTCCAACTCACTCATTCCTGTCAACCAGACAGTTACCAAATCAGTACAAAGTCAAACTCCCAGCACATGCTTTTTAGAATCTTTGTTTTATGCACATGTCATTGGCTTTCCAGTGGGATCGACCCCCAGACCAACCAGAGTCATATATGTTGAGGAAATACAAGGAGATGGATGGCATTATTTTGTTGCCCAAGGGTAAGAGAAAATCTTGACATTGTCTTAATATCAAATATTAAGGGATGGGGGAATTTACAAGTTTGTAAAGGATGTCAGGGAGACTTCCTGTTGAGGGACACCCCACTCAGGGTACTTTGTAGAAGACTCTCCAACCCCTGCAGAAATTTCTCAAGTTTGTCTGACTGATTTTACAATCCTCGTGGTTAGCCAGGGGGTTGATCCCATGGAGAAGCCAAAAACTTGTGCATCATTGCCAAACTAGTTTAGCACACATTTAATAAGGCTTTTTAAATCCACAATCATGGACAAAAATAGTTGAGACACTCCCCAAAAAAGACCTGTTTCGTTAAACGCGCGAGTTTTTCAATGTCTAATTTTGACATTTTGACCCCTCGCCCCTTTTCAATGTTGTAACCAGGTCAAAGTATCCACAGAGCATATTGCAAAGTTGAAAAGGGGTAGAAAGAGGGGCTGGCTATCGACAAAAAAGATGCTTTTTGAAATTACGGAAGGACGCCGATAGCAAGCTTTTGTTTTGCTAAAATGTGTCAACACTTTTGTCGATGATTTCAGGTACATACCTATTAAAGTTGTTCTTAATCTATTAGGCAGCACTGTATAATACTGTTCCTAAACCCCAGCCTACATACGTTACTTGTAGAGTAAGTACTGTTTTAGCATGTATGGAATTGCAGGCTGTTTACTTTATCTGGATAATCAAAAGGAATTGTATTCCTGATGTTACATCGGCACAAATCTTGAAGGGGTCTTGGATTGCACTTGTACTCAAATAACTTAATAACCTTTTCTTCGCACACCATTAACTGTCCTCTAGAGTTTATCCTTATTTGCAATGAAGGTTCAACATTTGATGCGATCAAATGAGCATTGCTTCCATCTGTTGCTGACTCTAGTAGCACAATTTCATCTCCATGTGCAATGATGAGATGCTGCTCATCATGGACAAATCCATGGAGATCCCAGATCTGCTGTTCTTCTCCATCAAGTATGTAATGAGAAATAGTCTCTTGCTGTTTGATTTCTACCTCCCCTTCAGTATTAAAACAAACTTGAACATTTGACAGACTTTTCGCTAAATCGCCATTTTGGGCTGTTGAAACCTGGTAATCCTGCGAACAACTGATCAGGCAAAGTCCATCTGCGTCATCGTCCTCGCCATCTCCTGGAATAATTTCTCTAAATTTCAGGACTTTTAAGTCATTCCAGTCCATAGATATTTCATAAACACCCCATTTAGGAGGAAATGGCTCTGTGACAAGTAAATTTTTCTGTGGAGACAAAGCAAGCGCTCCAGGGTAAGTCATGGGAAGATCTTTATCTATTACCAAACTTTCTTCTTCGGAGTCGTCTTTTCCAAGGTTGTAGATCTGAATGTTTCCCCCATGATCATATTCTGATGAGCTGACTCCAACACGATTACCCGGAAGAAACAACGTGTCGCGAAATACCGCATCCCGAAAGACCTCGTCAAACTCATTGAACTCGGCGACAACTTTTCCGCTCAAAGGATCCCAGATGGCAAGTCCATCATCGCCATTGAAAGAGGCATACAAATTCAAGACTGTGTTGTAATCAAAGCCATAGGCGACTTCCAGTTTATCGGGGATATTTACGGTGGAAATGCAGTTATCTTCGAGAACTCTCATGATGATGTCTGATTGACGAAGATAGTATGTCATGTAAGGCTAGCTTGAAGGTCCTCAGGGGTTCTCATCCCCAGAGCTCCGCTGTTTCATTGCTTTGATCTGGGTATTATGTTTTTAATGCAAAAATCTCGTTTACGTTTCAAGCAATCAAGAATCTCTCTGCTCATTTCACATATCTATGTTTTGGGTCGTTTTGTAAATTTTTGGGTGATTTTTAGGTATATTTGGAGATAAATAGTTTTTCTCAAAGGATTAGTAAAATTTATGGAAATGGGAAATTAGAGTTTGAAGTTAAAAATTAGTAGATACACTTCAAACAGTTGCCCAACAACCTGGGGTGCCATTGTGCGGTCGGGCAAAGTTCTGTCTGGTGGTGTTCCATAACCCTTTTTTCCCTTTCAACCTCTCTTTAAACTTACCAAAATTTCACTTAAATTCAGGTGTACCCCCACCTTAAGGACGTTCGCGCGAAAATTTTCTAACATTGATTTTTTTCTAAAAATTACCATTGAAAGATGATGAGTTAGTGATGTCAGAAATGTAAAAAAGGGGGGGGGGGGGGGGGTCACCGACTTCGTTTCAGAGAGAAAATGACCAGAAGAACACCTAAATCTGAGTAAATCGGGCTTCAAAAGCGAAAAATACCAAAGTGGCTGAAAGTCCCAAAATATTGCAGTTAGAGCTTTGAAGGGAAGTGTTCTCTGCCAAATATGGTTTAAATGGACCTTTTAAGAGAATTTAGTCAACTGGTGAGGGTATTCAAAGAACAAGTTCGCATTTAGCGACCATAGTTTCACGCGCCTTACAGCCGCAAGATGACAGAATTCCATGTCCCGTGAACAGAAATCTTCAATTTTTTTTAACTTCCCACATTGATTTTTTGTTCATTTTTGGACAATGTGGAGATAATTGTAAATTAAATCTGTTTCTGAAAAGAAAAGTAGGGGTCACCGGACATTCAAGATCGTTAAAGCCAATCAAAGATTTAGCAATGGGCACCTGCCCTATCTTTAGATTGTTCATTTTACTAGTTAGCGCGCGCGCGCGATGCATGACGTGGCCAATCTCGTTCCCAGAGCCTCGTTCCCCTTGACCAGCGGTCGGAAAACGAGAGCTGTGGGAGCAACCATTTTGAAATAACAATGGAAATAACCGAATTCTGCCCATCCGGTCTCACGCAGTCTGCATCTACGGCGCATGCCTGAAATGGTTGCTCCCAGAGCTCTCGATTCCTGCCGCAGGCCAGAAGGATCGTGGGCTCTGGGGACGAGAATGTGACGTGGCATGTGAATTTCGTGCGCAGTAAGGATGCGCAGTAAGGATGCGCAGTAACAATTGGCGCGAACGTCCTTAAAAGCAGCTAAAAACTAACATATAGATTTAGGCCAGCCTAAAAGCGTAGCTCCTTGGTGGGTTGTTCAGTGCCCGATTGAGCTAACCAAGGAAAAGGTTGAATGTTGATCTGAGTCGGTGAGGTTTTCTGTTTACTGTTTGACTTTCTGTTTTGAGTTTTATAACCACCATATACTCAAAACAAAGCAAGCAGCAAAAAACATTTGTATAGAAGAAAAAGTTATAATTCGAATAAATTTTAATCCTGGGCTAGCGTTAACTAGTCTCCCTCGCAGCCGTTTTTAGTCTCGTCACGCAACGCGTTGCGTGACGAGACTAAAAACAGTTGCGAGGGAGACTAGCGTTAGCAGGCTTCGGAACAATCCTGCCCCGTGTTTTCAACAAGTTAACCCGACATGAGCCCGCGATCCAATCGAAACCAGCACTTTGTCAACGGTCAACTTCAAAAAACACGCGACGTTGATGAGCTCTAAATCTGAGCCCGCGAATGGTCACGTGATACTGGTCAGCGTATCTCTTGGTATGACAGCTGTCAATTAAACATAATATGGATATCTAATATCAAAGATATCCTTACATCCAGACGGCTTTTACGCGGGAAATTTGAATTGACCAATCAGGATTCAGCAGGCGGGAATGCTGTAATCCAAGGCTTTGCTGTAATCCAAGACTGCATGCATGACTTGGTATTAGCTGGATGGCCGCCATGTTGTGCGACGCCTGCGACGTCGTCGTCGTTGGGCGCACGCGCCCGTGATCCATACCGCTAGCCAGTTTTACCATGAGAAAAGACTTGCATGGGTTTCTATTCATTTCCTGAAGAAGTCAGGCCGTGCCTGACGAAATATATTGGAAAATACAAAACAACCCAACCGTACGGTCAGCCTTTCTGTGTTCAGTTTCTTCAAGCCTTTAAATTTGCTGATCAGAACCTACCGGATTCCGGTACTTTTGATTTGTCCCTTGGCCCTTTCTAGAGTTTAAAGTTTTTTGTTCTATTTCTATGCATACATGTGATCCTGTTTCTATAGTTATGGGGCTCCGCTTTGAGACCCTTCGGACCGCCGGAACTCCGCTATTATAATCCATCAAATCATTTCGCTCACGCGCGATTGGTCTAAACACGTCACGTGACGGAATATCCCCCAGCTAAAACTGGGGGATACTCGAGAATATACTTCCGGTATCTTGTAAGAAAATAAATTATCTTTAACAGGCATGACTATGCAATTCTCCAGCAATGTAGTAGCATAGAAATGGGATGAAAACAACATGTCAGCTCCAAAATAGAGCAAGAGTTAAATTAAAATTTTACCGCGCAAACAAGCAGTCGGGGCAATTTTTTTTTCAACTGAATCCTTTATTCAGAGTAAGCATTACAAAGCAGGTCTCCTTCTTCCAATTTGAACAGGAAGTTTGAAAAATTAAAAAAGGAAAACAAGACCTCCATCAACTCCCTCTTTATCAGCAATCCAGAGCTCTCAAGTCTCACTCATTGAGCGTGGGACTCACGCAAACAAATTCAATCTTACGTTCTCACGCTGAAACTATTATTTCTCACGTATTTGAGATTCCTTGCTCCTTTAGTTAAGTTCCTTCACGGACGGTCTTCATAATAAACTATCTTTTATGATATAATTTTTAGTCATTGTTTGGTTTGTACTCGCTTCGAACACTTTATTCTTTTGCAGAGCCAGCGAAAAGAAAATTCTGGGATCTAAATACTTACTTTTAAGGGGGTCTTATACAAAAAAAAAGATGTGTTTTTGCAAAAAAAACTCTGTGGAACAGTTTTGGCACCACGTTAAAGGACTTTGCACTCTGACTTCAAAAATGAGCATTTCCAGGTCACATGCCACAATAGTTATTGAATAACTAGCTCCTAAGTGTTAAAAAGGGTGTTCATTACAAACACGATAACTTACTAATGGATGCTTCGAGAAGCATGGAATTCAGTTCATGCTGTTCACAAGCAGGTTGTCCAGGAGCCAAACCTCAGAAAGTAGAGTTTCGAGGGGTTTTATCTCGTAAAATTTGGAAAAAGGCTTCTAATATTAACTAATATTAACTGCATTAACTGAATAACAGGGATAGAATTTCATAAATTGCAAATTTTGGAGATTTGCCCTCTAGACAACTGTGTCCTTTACCAATGTTGAAAATTTGACAACATTCGGTTAAAACCCTTTAAAGATATCCTGCGTGCAATATTGGTGATCGGTCTATTTGGTCATTTTGAGAAATATGGCTTTAAAATTTTCTTTCGGTCTCTGAGAGCCCAAATTGGCCCTGTGAACGGGACGGGGGTTTAAAGGAAAGGGGAGAGGGGTATGTCGAAAGGTTTTACATAAATGTTTCATTGAATACCCGAATACACACCAGTCATGGAAATGTTAAACAAGTATAAGGAGCGTACAAGATGGCACAGAAAACAACGTTTGGGAGCATGATGCAAAATTCTCATAAGTACACATCTCTAAAGCTTTTCTGTAAAGTATCATTAAAATGTACTAGATTGAATACATTTTGTGAGTACTTTTAGACTGTAAACAAAGGTTGCTATGGGTGTTGCTATGTTGAAATATAGCTGCCAGTGTGCGAATTTATTAATTTAAACGTACATCAAGGTGTAATTACAGCAAAATCGTTTCAAAATACGATTAACAATTGCTCAAGGATGGTGAATCTTCATGTTCCGAAAAAATGTTTTCTTTTTGGGAAACATTTCAATGTCAGAGTATAAGACCGCCTCAACTTTTCCGCACTCACAGCACAAACATTCTCGTACGTTTGCTAACCGTAAATATGAAGAACTGTCTTACCCCAAAAATCAGAAAATGTGCGACCCCATTCTAGTAACCTTATTGAAAATGCCACTCCATTATAGTCAATCCGCCGTGAAAATGCGACCCCATCAAGTGGCACATCTCCATTAGCTTCTTATCAGGAAGTAACCCCACCCACCGACTTATTTACACTTTGAAATTTAAACTTAATCTTCGTAGGTAACTTTCACTTGACCAGGGAGGTTATTTGAATCCAGCCATTCCCAGCTGTAGTTTTTTGACGGAAGCAGCCTGTCATGAGTGGTTAGAAAGTAGGCATTTTTGTAATCTTCGCCTTTATTCTGCCATTGGAGCCAAATCTTGTCCAGGAAAGCATGATGAAAGACCATTTCTGGAGCATTAGAGGATGTCATCGGATCAAGCATCGTTCCACCGATCCAGTCGTGTAATTGAGCATGATATATATCGCGCACTATCCCTTCAAACTCGAGAAATCTATCAACCGGCAGTGCCAAGGTCCTCTTTAAATGTTTCGTATCGCCATCGAGTCTATCAAAGGAAAATTCCCTCCTCAAACATCCACCTCCTATCTGTTTCACCAGACGCCATTTTTCCGTACTGAACGGCCCGTCCTCAACACAGTCATCATCTGATGTGTTTCCATTGCCGCCTAACCCGTGGTCGCCACAGCTCCAAAACGACTTGCTGTCAGATGCATTCCACCAGTGGTGAGCAACTCGGCTCCAGTCCCAATAAGGCAAAGTCACACGACAGTCGATTCTTCGCAGGAGATTCTCGAACTCAACCAAGAACCATCGGTGCCACGGGAAAAATATGCGAGGCGAGTGATGAAGGAGGTCGTCAGGTGTATTAACATGCAAAGTGACCAATCTCTCAAATTCTTTCTTGAAAGCAGGATTTATTGAAGCCGTCTTGTAGGCGTTGATATAACGTCGTCTTTGGTTGATTTCCATGTTAGTAAACTCTTTCCGTACGCGATAGCAGTTAATAAGCTGGCCATCCCGACATTCACAGCGTTCTTCGCATTCGTTCAGTGCGTGGCTTCCCTCCTCGCAGCTTTTGGAACTTACTTCTGTTCTGTACATGTGTTTGTGTCCTCTGCCGGCTTCTATGTTCCAGCTAAGTGAAAGAAACATGAAACACCACTTCAGGTTCTTCAGCATCTGCAGTGAAAAGACGGTTTCTTTCTTCAGTTTAAAAACTAAACAAAAAAATAACCGAGGTACCATGTCTAAAAATAACGAGAGGTTACCATAACAAGAACGCTGACATGCATATGTGGAATTAACTCTCTTAACACCCTCTTGTTTCATTTTTATAATTTCTTCGTTGTCGAAGATCACTTAGTCGTAACATAGTATCTAGTTATTATTAAAAACTCGGCGTTTGCATTCAGATGTTAATTAACCTGGTATAGGTGCTGTTAGAGCTAGTTCGTCGCCGGCCAGCGAACGCTAAGAGCTTTTGCATTCATGACTATAACACAACCCCACAGTGAAGACAACTTGAAGTCAGAAAAGGCTACGTTCGATATATAAGTACTCTAACATGGCTCCGAGGCTTTCTGGTCAAAATAATATATTTTTTAAGTTGCTTTGGTCTCTTAATTCCCAGACGGGAGAAATACTACCAGATATAGATGTTTGTCCTGAAAGGCTCGGAGCCATGTTAGAGTAATGATAAATCGATCGTGGGCTATTGACCCTAGATATTTCACAAGCTCGTGTTTCGTAAACCCACTCACGTGAATTAAGGAAAGGGTCTCGCTGTATTTTGGAGGGGGTGGTCTAATTTCAAATACATTTAATCTCTCGCTTCTAAACTTGTATAGGGTGAAGTATTTGAAAGAAGCTTTTTATTTTTGGTTTCAAGAACTTTGCTCTTTGGTCACGTGACTTGCCACGCCCAGTTGTTTATATAAATTTGAATCCAAATTTACAATAGTTTGCAGTTGTAATCCATGACTAATTTTGTCTTATGCGAATGGCTATAACCACCAAGTTTAGAGAATTAAACGGGGTTTGAAAGATTTATCTCTTTTGTTTCAATTACAACGCATATACATTGGAGAGGGACTGGGACTAGGTAAAAATTGGAAATAATGACAAAAGAGTAAAACGTTTTCAAAATCCCCGTTTAGAACGACATATGACCAGGTAAGGCTAAGGATTTGGACGGAAAAACAAGAGTTTTATAGTACGTTTTGCATCTTGTAACTTAAATGATCATATTTCTTTCAATTTAGGGCGTGGTCAATCACGTGACCACTAAAGTCGAGTAAATTGTCAGGAAAAAAATCATTTTACATAAAAACATACAATAAGAAGCCAATATTTTAGGAAAAAGACTTAATTTAGAAAAAAATGTCCAAAACATCACACATAAGTGAGACCCATGCCTTAATTCAGGTGAGCATCATAAAACTTTGTCAGCTTACGCCTTAACCAATTTTAGAGTTACTATTCCACTTACAAGAGGTGAACTTTTGTCTGATGTTGCTGCAAGGAGTTTCTTGTACTGTGTTAAGTGTCATTAATAAAAGATAACATAGTTTTATTTGCCTGTGAGTTGCTACAAAATTGCCAATTTTATTAAGAAGAAGAAAGTAACTGTTAACTAAACGTAACACTGATCTAACCAATTAACCATTAGGAATCAAAAGACGATATTCTCTTAAAGAAATAATCTACCTTGAACCGTCAAAAGCAGCAGGAAGTTACTTTTAGAATACAACTTCAATTTTGAATTTGTAATTGCTGCATCTTGCAAGGAATATCATGAAGAGTTATTAAGGAATCATGTCAATATGTATTTAATGCATGGAACTTACCTTTGAAGAATGACCAAAGGAAACTCTAACTCGAAAACGCTCTATCCTAAAAGAGATAAGGATAGTATCAGTCAGCCCTGAATAAATTAAATTCAAGGTCAGTAAAACCTATTCTTTTGTAAACAAACGTATAATTTGCTTTGGTCTTGTCAACATATTTTCTGCTCAAAAACAGATTACCTGGTGACAAAAATAAATGAATAGGTAAATTAGATGTATACCTTAAATAAAACAGCAAACAAACATGGTCAGTAAATGCCATGTTATCCGAATAATCAGTATAATATCACTGGAACCAAAGTTATCAAAATGTCAGAATTCGCTGTTATTTCTTTATTCAAAACCTTTATTAACCTTTAATGAATTCCCTGACCCTTAATAAAGCTTTAACGCCTTGCAAATCACTTTATAATGTCACTCTTTAGGAATATAAACAAAGCTAAGCCTCAGGGTAACATTTGCCTCGTAGAATTCGAGAACGAATAATCGAGGGGGGCGTAAGGGGGGCCCGAAAACTGCAAAACTGCACAGAAATACGCCAAAAAACCGCAAACCGCATAAGATTTTTTCCCGAGTACCGAAACCGCATGCACGTCCTCTTTGCTTCGCTTTCAGTTGCGACCTCGATGACCTCAGTTGCCATTGTCGCGCATTAAATCGAAGCAACGAGACCACGAGGCTGTAAAGCTGTACGATTGGCCAAAACAGTTAAGTATTAACTGGAAAAGGCCGTAATTGCAAACCAGAGGGTTAAATTGTAAACTGATACAATAAACCCTGATGCGTTGTAAAACAAAACATTTATCTCGCGCTGCAAAACAACCGGATGCTGACCGTTCTAAAGAGTGTCATCACCGCAGACACTTTTTTTCACCGAAAAACCGCCACCTAAAAGTTGTAATAATCGCAACTGCTTAGTGTTTTCAAGCCGCAATACCGCGAATTAAAATAAAAATTACCGCAAAACCGCATCACCGCGAACCCTTACGCCCCCCTAAATAATCGGTAAAGCGTAAAATTTTCAAAGAAAATTTTTCGGCCTTTCATCTCGCTTAATCAATAATTGAAAGAAATTGGCGAACGTGACAAAGCTTCGACCTTTCTTTGACTGTAGCTGCTCCTTGCTCACACAAGAAGACGTCATTAATTTTAAATGTTTGGAATCACACTTTGAAAATTCAGCCGCCGGGACTCTTCAGGCGAACCCCACATGGGCAATTTATGCTGTAATATTCCGTCGCTGTTTTTGTTCAGTTATTCCTTTTGAAGTCAACTTTTGCGACCCCTGCTAAAAATTTGATATAACTTTCGTTATGCCAAAGGTCTCAGATCTGTGGTATTTCGTTTGACTTGCTCTAACTGTCTTTAAAGGAAAAATAAACAACGGGAAAAGTGACTTTTAAACGAACAAACACATTAACTTTCCGACGCAAGCAGCCGGCGTCCAAACAGTCCTTGCTTAGTTGTATTCAAACTTGCATTGGCAAAGTTGACTCAGTGATTCACATTTTTCATTTTCAGTTCCCATTTTCGCCGATTAGGAGTAAACAGCGATTCGACAGGATCAGTTTTATAATATTACTTTGACGATTTAAAGACTTAACGGTCTTTTCTTATCCGAAGGCTTTGTTAAAATAGCAACTGCGCAAAAATCTGGCTCAGTTACAATTGATAATGATAGTAGGACTGAGTGGAGTCCAATTGGGTCTGTAATCATACGAGTGATAAACAAAATCGGACGACTGCGAAGCGGGAGCCCGATTTGTTAATCACGAGTATGATTAGAGACTGAATTGGACGACACGATATCCTGTTACCAATTAATTATAACAATTACAATTTCCCACAAAAGTAAAAGTTTCATTTAAAGAAGAGCCTTTACATTTAATAGTCATAGTAATATCACAATTAAAAATTCAGAACGGTCACTGTCCAGAGACTAAACCTTCACAATTTTAGAAAGTCATTTTGTTGAATTGGTCACTTAAGTGATTGTAATCAATGTTGTGATTGTTGTATTTAGTGGAGACATAGTTAATAGAGGGGACTGGTTATGAAGCCCGGCAAATATCAAAGGAACAAACAAAGATGCCAAGATTTATGTTGGAAGGTCCACGACCCTGCACAATCTTTTGTTTTGCTCTCGTACACTATGCATGAGTTACGTAACCAACACGTTTCTATTGGTTAGTTCCTCATTACGGAGTTAACAACTATTGTGTTTTGTGCACAGTCAAGGCCCAAAAAAAGCGAACAAAAACATACAACAAAGAACTTTGACGAGTTTCATAACCATTCCCCTCTATTAACTATTGTGGGGAGGACTTAAGATGATCGACTGATGTAACTGTCCGATTTCAGATGTCCGATTACGGCTAACTGTCTGATTACACTGTCCGATTACAACTTTGCTGATTAATTAAAGCAAATTAAAATACAGCATTTTATGCACCAATTGCATTTGAGGAATCAAGGGTGACAAATTACACTCACAACTGTGTGGGTTTTACTTGTTTATCGTAAATCGCGATAATTCACTCGCTGAGTGCGTTAACCTGTAAGTAATTTCACATGTAAAATTATAAACTGGCGCTGGGCGCTATAATGGAATTTCGGGCCAAAATTGATAAAGGGCTATTAAATTATTCACCCATGTTAAATTAGCAGCGAAATCACTAGACCATTCATTTCAGAAGGTTCTAGTTTTTGGTTCATGTTGAAAAAAGCTCCGTCTCTGAAAGTGGCAAACCAGTTCATCGTTTATTTTTCTTGATCCTTAAATAAAAAACAGTAAATAACTTATAACGAAATAGGGCATCAGCAATCCACATATGTTGTGATTTAATCATCGTGGCTGTTGGAAACTACACTACTCGACTTTCGACTTTTACAAAAGTGATTTCTGTTCAAGATTCTTTGCATGGATAAATAGAAATTCTCACTTTCCAGTCAGTCATCCATAGCCACGAAGAAATAATTCGTTGTTCATGTATGTGCTTCTGCTGGAAATTCAAAGTTGTGCACATTTCATAGCTTAGTACTGTGCTTCACTTTAAAGACGATAACGCATCAATGATGTGTGTACCACAAAGGCTTTTGGTCAGTTGCTAGCACTGCAGCGCTAACGCAGAGGCCATGGGTTTGAATTCCGTTGAAGTCCTGAAAATTGTTTTCGGGCTACAATCATTGATTAAATTTCGATTACAACTACGATGGTCACACCTCAATTTTATCGGTATTCCCGCAGTTCAATTAACTTCATTTCACGTCTAACTGTTCCTGTCACGGGTGAAGATGAACTCGATAAATTGGTCTGCTCCAAACATATGGGTCTTCATAGCTCACTTGGTAGAGCACTGCAGCGCCAATGCAGAGGACATGGGTTCCAATCCCGTTGAAGCCACGAAAATTTCTTTTCGAGCTAAATTTTGCAATTGCTTAAATTGGGATTACAACTGCGATGATCACATCTCAGTTTCATTATTAACACTTTTGTCTCCACCGGCACAAAGCAAGAAGGCAAATCATCATAATTAAAAGGAAGTCATTGAAACATTATTTTAGAGCATTTAAAGGGTAACGTGGTCAAGAAACTATGTTAAATGGTACTGAACGAGACTTTGTTAGAAAACTGAGAAAAATCCAGGGTTAGTGTACTCTGGGTTCCAGAGGATATTTTTTCTGATCGATATTTCGCGGCGAAGCCGCGTTAACGAGGCGCAAAGCGCCGAGGAGAAAAAAATTACCTCTGGTCACAGGAGCACGCAACCTCATTTCCATGCGAGAAATCAGTTCAGAAATTGAACTGAGTCACTGATTGGGTACTCCCATGTCCGTTGTTCGATGTAGCCAATCAGGGCCATTGTTATATTGCTAATTCCCTGCGGACATGGGAGTATCCAATCGGTGACCCAGTTCAATTTCTGAACTGATTTCTCGCATGGAAATGAGGTTGCGTGCTCCTGTGACCAGAGGTTATTTTTTCCTCCTCGGCGTAACGCGGCTTCGCCGCGAAATATTGATCAGAAAAAAAATATCCTCTGGAACCCAGGGTAGGGTTAGTGAGTCACTACATAGCAAGCATACTTTAAGGCTTTCCAACTTGAAAAAGGCATGTTATTGGCGTCGTGATGGATATGAATTTGGGATCATTTGGTTTTGCTGCTTGAGTGCAACTGAACAGAAAAGCCCTGAGGCGTCGATAACGATGCTAATAATGCAAAATAGAGTAATTACTTCAGGAGAGAGGTAAAGGGCAGATCAAATTTTGAAATATCTCAAAATTAATCATAGAGGTTTACATGTGGAACTCTTTAAAAAGATGGTTTTAGTTTCTAATTTTAGATCAAAAGCTAGGCAATAGTGCCTAGCTGTGGCTGGATACGCCGTGTTAACAAGCTAAACAATTCATTTAACCACTCTGACGTTCAGACTAATTCATGCATTGTTAGAATCACCAGATTTGCATCTGTATTACTCATAAAATCTCAAAAAGCAGGGCTTAGCATACAATTCCTAGTTAAGTTTACATTCTCACTGGTATTTTAGAGCATACTTGTGGAGATTTAAGAAATGCAAGAGATGTTCCAGCATGTACTACCTACACACTCTTACCACCGTATGGCTTTTTTGGATACTGTTTTACAAAAATCAGTGGACGTTTCTATCCATTGGTAAGTCAGATTTTAGCCTCGGGAAACTTACGGAACTCACTCTCAGAAACTTGTTTAGCCTGCGTGGCAGGCCGTAGAAAGGGAGGAAAGTCAAAGTGAGCGCGGTCCCTCCGCGTCCGATCTTCTCGCGCTTTACGCGCTCGTCTTTCCCCTTTCCCTCCCCTTCGCTTTAAGCAATTAAAACACGGTATAGCTCACCTTTCTGGACGACAAGTACCCGCGACCATATTCACCATCAAAACAGTCAGTCTGATGAATAAAAGATGTGTTTGGCACGTTTAAGGGAGAATCTCAAGTAGTTTCCGTTTCCGACTCAATTTCCTTCCAACCAAACAGAAGCTTGACGTCACGAGGACTTACAGCGTTGCTAAGCAACTTTGATGACGAAGAAAAAGAGTAAGAACAAAGGTTAAGGGAGGGAGTTTCCAAAGGAACTGTGGGGCCGCGTCGGTGGGGAGTATTACATGATAATTTGATTTTATCAACTGGGTTGATAATGTGAATTGGCAACCGTAAAGAGATTCTTTGGAGCGAATCGACATCAGTTTTCGAATCTCTTTACGGTGGCCAATTTATGTTATCAACCCAAAGTGTTTATTAGAGTCCCTTGAGCTGAATCGGTGGACAAGTGAAACATGCAGCTATGTTTAACCACCGTAGCTGTACTAAGACTAACGCTCAATATAGAGGGTCTGGAAAGGGGAGGGTGGGGGAGGGGTGTCCTGATCCCGCATTCCCATTCCTTTTTCACGAGAATCCTGCATCCCGCACAGTTTTTTCATCAGTATCCCGAATCTCGTTTTTCTTTCCCAGGAAAATACAATAAAAAATCTTTTCTACAAAAGATAACTAGAAATGCAGGGTGATAATTGGCCCGTTGGATTGATATTTTGAATTTACGCGTGTGTCTATAAAGTGGTACTGCGACCAAAAAGGCAATTCTTTTTTTGCTTTCAAAACTATGTTAACTAAACACTAACTGACCCAAGTTTTAAGTTCTGATTTTAAAAAGGCGCCTGTTTATTTTAACTGGAATTTTCTTATTTAGTGGTCCGCCATTACTAACTTTAAAATCTTACGAGAGCTAGGTCGAGGAGAAAATGACGTCAAAGACTTAAGAATGCAATGCGTGTGTACGCGGCTGAATTAATATGCAGCACGGAAGTTTAGGGCTTTCAGACTTTTAAACCCGTGTTTTGCATATATAATAATTGCGTTTAAACGCTGAAATCTTAAGCTAGTGAGAATGACGTCATTTTCTCTAGATCCAACCCTCTGATGTCCTGTCGGTCAGTTTTGAACGTGAGTAATAGTGGACCGTGAAATCCAAAACTTACACTCAAAATAAACAGCCTTCGGATAAAACTCAAAGCTCAAAATTTTGCCAGTTAGGTGTTAAGCGAACACACTTTCAAAATCTGAAGAAAAAAGGAAATGATTTTTGATCATAGTATCACTTTAAAGGTTCCTGCAAAAAAGAAATATTTTTTTACCTCAGTATGATGAAAGAGCACGATATGATAATCACCATCTCGGGTTTTTCTCCGAGGCCTTTACTCTTAGCGATTCCTGCTAACCCAGTGATATGTTGAACAAGTCGTTGGGTTCGTCACCGCTTAGCGGAACATTGAATAACTCTTTGTGACATAATCGCAAAGGTTCTGGCGCTAAAACTAGAAGTATCGTCGGCGGCCAAAAGATAAAACGAGACCAAATTTCTTACTTTAGCAGAGCTGGCATCACTGTTTGCCATATCTAGGGCCATCTAGCGGATAAGTGGGGAAAACTCCCATCAAGATTACAAGAAAATTGAATCTTTGAAGAGAGTGAAGGCCAGTGAAGAGCTTGAGTAACTGAGTCAATTGAGCATGGAGTCAATAACTGGTATGCTATTACGCCACGTGGACATTTCTGGCATCTGGTCGAAACAAAATACTCTCTGACAGTTTCAATTAGACAAGTATTAACCAGGCACATTCTATAGTTTGGTTTAAAAAGAGGCACCAGCGACTTTGGCCAGCTAAAACGTTTATTTCGGTCGTGACGACTTCTCGAATTCCCAACAAAGAGGAGAAAAAATCCGGCATCCCATGCCCAAATTTTGGCGAGTCCCGCTTCCCGGGGAGCAGTTAAATCCCAGACCCCGTCAATATATTTATCGTTTTCCCGATTCCCGCACCGTATTTTGGTTAAATCCCAAATACCCTTCCAGACCCTGAATATACGACAGCTTCACAAGTTCGCTCCAGCGGCTAATTTTTAAGTCAAAGTTAAGAAATACCTAAGCATATTATTTCATAGGGCCTGAACTGGAATCTCCGTTATCAGTTAAATTTTCTCTCTAGTCATTTCAGATCTCAGTAAATTTTACAATCCGAATTTTATCTGTTCAAACCGCGTAATTTCTCATCTTTTTCAGCTAACAGTTAAAATTTGGACCCGGACCGCCTCGATTAAAAGTAGCGTCTAGTTTCTTGGATGTATCATTAGTTTTGATTCATGATCATAAGAACGATAAAGAGATGCAGCTATTAAGTTCTGGTTACAACTGAATTTCATTTTCAAACGTTAGAATATACGATTGCTGTACATCACCCATCGTAAATTTAAAAAGAAATTTGATCACTTTTTTGGCAACTTTTTGACAAGTTTCAACATATCAAGTCGCAACAATGTGAGTGGATGAATGAGTCCGAGTTGTAGGCTTAGATAATTAATGTCTGCCATTAGGCCATTTCCAAGTTGACGTTTCAAAATGACTGAGTTATCGCGCAAAAATTTGAAAGGAGCAGAAGAGCAGAACAACTTGTTTTCACAGAGATACCAAAGGCAACTGCTCAGAAGCGAAGGTGTAGCTTGACAACTCCATTTCTGTAATACACCTTTTCACGATCTCTGACGCCATCTTGCTTAGGGAACAAACACGTCAAAAATTACAGTAAACGCCAGGGAAAATGGAGAATCTACTGTCTAACTAGTCACGAAAAATTCGAGTTCTGAAGTATTTATCAATTTAAGTTACTGCAATGGAGGACAGATGTCCTTGGGACAGAGGAATCCTTTTAAATTGGTGCGTTTCACTCTCACCATCATTATGATAATATAATTTGGTTGTATCAACTGGGTTGATAATGTGAATTGGCCAACTGGGTAAAGAGATTCGAAAGCTGACGTTTCGAGTGTTAGCCCTGCGTCGGACCGAATCAAAGAATTGTGAGTTGTGTGTGGTTTAGATACAGAACGATGGAGCTACGCTATTGGTTGGTGCATAGCAACATGAAAAACAACAGAATAAATTCGTTGAATGAAAAGCGTTCGTTAATATCGTGAGGATTAAGTGCCGATTTGAAAAAAATATATATAAAACTAAATCGGCACAACGCTTTTCATTCAACTATTTTAGTCTGTTGTTTCTTTTTCGTTACCATGTTTTTGACGTTACTGGAAATCTGTCACACCTGGCTGAGTTGACCACAGTACAATAGTTCCTTTATGTGACGAGCGTGCGGGACAGGGATTTTAGTTGTCTAATTTTAAACTTGGGAGATTTGATGGGACCAATTTGCATTTCATGCATTGTTCGGAACTCCATAAAAACTCGGCAGCTAGGGCAATTTTAAAGTGTCAAACAAAAAAAGCAATATGAATACTGATTTCCTCACCCATTGCTTCTCAAAATTTACTTGTAAAAGACTCAAGGCCATATAAATGGAGCGCCTAAATAGCTACTTTTGAAGCAAAAAACATAACACTTCCCAGTCACATCTTCTTTATTAACTTCTCAACTATCAAAGCCATATGAATGCTAAATTGTAAACTGAATAGTTATCCCGCAAAGGAAGAATTTTCGAGTGGTTCTGCCGAGTTTCGGTCGATTTCTTTTATTGTTTTATTACCTTTCGATTTAGCGCCGCAAAGCGCGGAAAAGTCCCGGATATGTCGTGACATTGTGCGCGATGATTAGCATCCTATTCTTTTATTTATTAAATCTATTTTGAAATCACTGGTTTATCCTTGCAATGTGATTGGCTCTCAGCGGTGCGATTTATTCACGAATCGCACTATCTTTTGCTTTAAATCGCACCCTTTTTCTCAGCCAATGAGAATGGGACAGTAAAAGAAGAAAACCAATCATATTTTAAGGCTTTTTTTTAACTAACCAGTCGGATTGCAGGAAAATGAAAGGCAAAAAAGCCATTGTTTGGCAAATTTGGCAACTTGGTTCAATAAATATTTGTACTGACCAAAATCTTTTAGTTCTTATATTTACACTGTAGGCTATTAAATTTTGCGATTTCAAAATGGGGCTAATAAAGTGGTAATTGAACTTCGGGTCGTGTAATTTTGGTCGGAAATGATACTTGTGATTTCAAATCAAACTCGCGCTGCGCACTCGTTCGATTTTGAAATCATGCGTATGATTTCAGACCAAATTAAAATTGCACTCCACTCAGTTCAATAGCCCTTTTCAACTTTTCTCATTTGCATGACAATAAAATCTCGCATGTACGCGAGTCAATTTCGGGCTATTTTGTAGTTTTAGCCCGAAATTGCCTCGCATCGACGTTGGGTTACATTGTAATACAAATGAGTAAAATTAACCGTAAAAAGGGCTATTACCATTATAAAATAATCCGCCACAACACATGCAATTTCTTTAGATATGACTAAGAAATCATAAATTATAAGGTACTATTTTATGACAAGTTATGCCAAGACTCTTTCCAATCCAAAACACATTAAATATTGGGATTTTTGCGGGCTTGAAACGCTTTTGGCTGCCATTTAGAGAATAGAGAACCAAGGAAAAATTAATTGTCAAATAATTGAACTACGTCTTGTGCTTTTCTTTACAAGGCTGGTTGTTCGATAAACTTTGTAACCAACAACAAAGCATTCAGGCCATTCGGCTCTTCGGTAGCGCTACCCGCACTTTTCAAACTGGTGACATATATTCCCCTCTCTTGTAGTCATTACCGACACAAAAAGCGCCTTAGGTAAACAACAAAAATTTCGTCAGTTCATTTGGTTTTCCGGGTTCTCCTTTTCTGTATATATAATCATTACCTCAGTCCAGCACAACAACTAAAAATAAGCGTTAACAGAATCTACATAAACCACGCAGATAAAGGAAGATCAAAGTCAACCTCGTTTCCAAGGTCTTTCATCTTACCGCCTAGGGCGAGCGACGAAGGAGAGGACCCTGGGAACGAGGTTGGACCAAAGTAAGTTCTTCTCCAATAAAGAAAGGATTAAATGTCAAAACCGGAAGCGTTTTTCCTAAGCTTAAACTTACAATGAGTGTTCTTTCAGCCCTGAAGCAATTAAACAGACCATACGGTTCGGGACTACCATCCCTTGATTAGAAACAGGAGCCATAATCATTATGGCTCCTGTTAGAAAACATTGGCGGGGAAGTTAGCTGTTAAGATTGACTAATTTTACGCCACACTTGATTTTTTTCTCAGTGACGCGCATGCTTAGGTGTTGCCATAGATAAAATTACGCGGTTGACTTTTCAACAGTATAAGGGCTGAAATAACATTCAATTTTGAACATATAAATTTCTTTCAGTGGTACTCAACATTTTCTAACACCATTGTGATCACTCACAGCAATTATTCTCTGTTAATTTACGCCTCGACATTTACATTTAATCTTCGTAGGTAACTTTTACTCCACCCGGGAGGTTACTTGAATCTAGCCATTCCCAGGTGTAGTATTTTGATGGAAGCAGCTTGTCACGGTTTTTTAGAAAGTAGGCATTTTTGTAACCCTCGCCTTTATTCTGCCATTGGAGCCAAATCTTGTCCAGGAAAGCATGATGAAAAACCATTTCCGGAGCATTTGAGGCTGTGAATGGATCATACATCGTTCCACCGATCCAGTTGTGCAACTGAGCATGGTAACCTTCGCGAACGATTTCTTCAAATTTGAAAAATCTTTTCAACGGCAGAGCTAAAGTCCACTTTAAATCTTTCGTATCTCCATCGAGTTTAAAGGGGTAAAATTTCCTCCTCAGACAACCACCTCCTGTCTGTTTCACCAGACGCCATTTTCCCGTACTGAACGGCCCGTCCTCAACACAGTCATCATTTGATGTGTTTCCATTGCCGCCTACCCCGTGGTCGCCAGAGCTCCAAAACGACTTGCTGTCAGATGCATTCCACCAGTGGTGAGCAACTCGGCTCCAGTCCCAATAAGGCAAAGTCACACGACAGTCGATTCTTCGCAGGAGATTCTCGAACTCAACCAAGAACCATCGGTGCCAAGGGAAAAATATGCGAGGCGTGTGATGAAGCAGGTCGTTTGGTGTATTAGTGTGCAAAGTAACCAATCTTGCATACTCTTTCTTGAAAGCGGGATTCATTGAAGCCGTCTTGTATGCGTTGATACAACGTCGTCTGTCGTTGATTTCCATGTTAGTAAACTCTTTTCGTACGCGAAAGCAGTTAGTAAGCTGGCCATCCCGACATTCACAGCGCTCTTCGCACTCGTTCAGTTCGTGGCTTCCCTCCTCGCAGCTTTTTAGACTTACTTCTCTTTCCTGTTTTTGTCTTCTGCCAGCTTCTATGTTCCAGCTGAGTAAAAGAAACACAATGCACCACTCCGGGTTTCTCAGCATCTGCAGTGAAAATACGATTTCTTACTTCAGTTTGAAATGTACTCATAAAAATAGTGTTAGATGCCATGTCACAAACTCCACTGATGCGTTTACCAACCCGGCCATGTCTTCACGAGTCATTTCGGACCAATAAAACCCTTTAGATAAAGCAATTAGAATAATTGACCCTAGATGTTTCAAGCTTGTAGTTTGAACTGATGTTGAATTTTTATTTTTCGAGGATGTGTGTACCGTATTTCCTCGAATAACAGCGGTCCCTCGATTAATCGCCTCCCTCAAATAAACACCCCTTTTGCTCGAAATATTTAAAATAATCGCCTTCCTCGAATAATCGGCCCCCTCCCCAACCTCACTCGCCATTTTCTCTTTCTCTTATCCCCTCCCTCTAAAGTTAAAAATTAACATCTTGGGTAACAAACAAGCTTTCATTTAATTGTTCACAAATAAATCGTTAGAAACGCACCGGTTTTTACAGTTTGTTCTATAGCAATGATTATATGTATTTCATTTTTTTTCCTTTATTGCTTGGTATAATATAACAGAATATTTAGAGCACGACCTCGTGCGAGAAATATTTGAAATAACCGCCTATCTCGAATAATCACATTATTCCTTCGAATAATCGCCCCCTTTTGGTGCGAAAATAGAAATAATCGCCCCGGCTTTTATTCAAGGAAATACGGTATGTCACGCAACATGAATGACGAAATGTGAAAGGGAGTGAAGTTTAAATAGCGCACAGATAAGCGATGAAGTTCCCTGGAATTCTTGCTGTTTGCTGGCTGCACTGTCAAGTATAGTTAAATAAATCAGTTCTGAAAGATGTATAAAATATTAAGGCTAAACGTAACATCTAACTGTTAATACCAATTTATTAGATAACGAAAGAAGATATTCCCAATAGAAATAATGTAGGTTGGTCACCGCACATGCATCATCTTTGCATTTGGAATTGCGATACCTCAAGATCACCGCAACGGAGACACGTCAATATATTTTAAGGAATGGTACATACCTTTGAAGAATGACCAAAATAAACGTTAACTCACAAACGTTCTCTCCTATAAAGAGACAAGGAAGGTGGTCAGCAATAAATTGAACTGAATAAATTTTCAAAACCTATTCTGTATAATTATAAACTTGCATTCAATTGGCGTCCTGTCAACATATTTTTCACTTAAAACCAGATTACCTAGTAACAGGCATAAATGAATGCGTAAATTAGGAGTGCGGGAGGTCGAGGGTTCGAGCCCGAGAGTAGATCAACACTCAGGGTCTTAAAATAACTGAGGAGAATGACTGTGCTGCCTTTGCAATTATATCTGTAAAAGGTTACATGTTCAGGTCCGTCTCGGATAAGGACTTTAAACCGTAGGCCCCGTCTCCTGCATCTTCGGTGTTATGGTTAGCAGTGAGACGTAAAAAAACCTCATACATTTATGGTAAAGAGTAGGGCATGAAGTTCCCGGTGTTGTGATCTGGCCTTTGTTGTTATACTGAGGGTTAGGGTGGGAAATGCTCGGAGATATTAGCTACGATAAAGCTACTCTAAAATCCGAGGGTAAATAAAGTATTCACTCACTCACATACTCATCATAATATCCGTCAAAGTACAGTGGATCACTCGTCATAAATTCTTGATCATTCTTTAATCCATGACCCTAAGAAAAGCTTCTTAAGTCTTAAAGTCATTTTACCCGGCACTCTCTAGTAGCGTAGCTATCGCTTTAATCGGCGAGCGTTTGTGTAATTCGCTCACCTCTCGCGTCCTTAGGATTTCTCGCGGCTTTTTTTCTTGCAGTTTTGTCTCGCGTCACATACGACAGACACTAGGCGAAAGAAGGGGCGCTTTCCATTCCACGAAAAATTCCGGAAATTCCGGGTTTGGGGGCGAATGGAACAGACATTTTCCGGAATTTCATTCCGAAATTTTGGGTGTACCTCGCGAGGTTGGCCTAAAATTCCGGAAGATCGGAATAACCGGAAAATTCCGTTCCATTCGACCATTCCTGCTCGAGCCTAGTCTCTCCGAGGCTGGAAATCAAATTCAACATGGCTGATCCTCAAGCTTCTAACCATAATATTGGTGCTCTATCTGACAAACAACTGAAATATCTTATTTCAACGTTATTGCAGTGGATTGGCCTCAACAAGCTTTAGTGAGTAGTGCCAAAATACATGTGAGCTACGTGAAATGTGAGGATAACCCTGGATAACCACTCGAGTGAACAGCTCGCTCGTCAATCGAAAGTCATTCTTGAACTCATCAGGAAATTAAAGAGGTACCGTAAATGTAGTCGCGGACTCCTTTCAAATTCTTACGATAAAAAGTATATTGCCACCCTCACCCAATACATCGTTTATTTTAACTTCAGAGTCGTTGAGCAACCCCAAAGCAAGTAAACAAAGATGAAAGAGTCTTCCGTTTGATCTCGTATTTTCGCGCGAAACTTGGAGCCCGATGGCCTGGGATTGGTTAATCGAACGAACCGGAAAATTACTGTTCCATTCGTCGCATGGAATACCTGGAATTTCAAACCGGAATATTTGGTCGAATGGAAAGCGCCCAAGGACTACCCGTAGTCTACCAACAGCGTAGCGACCTCGGTAATAGCCTCAGCGGCTATTGTCTAACAGAAATTGAGAGTGAATAATCTAAGTGTTTATTGAGAAATATTAGCTCTGTTCCCTCTATTTTGCTACTGAGCGCAAATTTTCAAAGGAGCACTTTTCGCATTTGAGCTCGCTTTCGATTGTTTCATAGATAACAGAATAAATTGGCAATGGGCTAGCGCGAAATCTTGCACTTTTCCTGATCGCATTTGCCCCTTTTTTCGAGCAAGTCGATGCTATTAATTTCGAACTTGAAAACATCAAACTTGAAAAATGTAGTCCAAATTCCTAAAACGAAACCTTGCACATTCGCAGCTTGTAATATTGTCTTGTTTCATTGTACTGAATGCAAGTATAATGTCCTGGTATTGTTATGTCTGTTGTATTTGTATTAGTAATCAAATGGCGAAGAAGGATTTATGAATTAATTTCGCGCGCGATTTGTCATTATTCTAATAATTTCCCTTGCCTTTGAATTGGTCGAGGGAAATTATTTCGACAAAACGCTGGCGAAATATTTTCTCCTATTATAATATAATAGCAGTTTCTTGTTAATTATTGACAAGTTCCGATATTCACTTTGAAGCGATATTTTTCTGAAATCACTTTATTTTATAATATTTTATGATTTGAATACTTATTAAACTGAAACATGGAAATTGGGGCATTATTATCAAAGTTTCAAAACAAGCTTCATGATTTCGCTATGCGTGGAAACAAGATTCCAGACAGAAATTGTCGTTTCTACGGTATTCGTTGCCATGGCAACGAAACAAACACATGCGATTTTCCAGAAAGAAAATTTTAATAGATATGCATAATATATCCAAGTATCTCGTACCGCAGATATCGTGGTCCAAAGATATTATATTTTTAATGTGGAGCATTATACAAGATTGCTAGATTTTTTACCCTACTGGAGACCCCACCCCCGTCAATTTTCAGGTCATTTCACCGAAAAAAGCTACCGATTCAGCGTTGTTATCATGGATTTTCGTAAACTTCAATAAATGTAGATTAAAAATTCCATAATAGCACTGGTCCTTCCAATTGGTACAAAAATCCCTATTTTGGGGGTCTTGACCCACGGACTATTAAGAGGAGCACAAATACTCCGAAGATGAACGAAGTCAAAAAATTTATTAATTCCTACCTGATATTCTGAAGAAAGGATTAAATGTCAAAACTAATAGCGTTCTTCTCAAGTTTAAAATTAAACTGGGTGATTTTGCAGTCAGCGCTAATGCTATTAAAGAGACCGTACGCTTCAGCATATCCGAAGAGCTTTGCATGGAATGTTGCCTAAATTTTATCAGTTTTCCCCTTGCATTTAAATTAACTTTGCATTTGAATTCTTATGGATTTTTCAACTACGAGCTTCAGCCCCGAAATGACACCTCAATTTCGAAGTGATGGATTCATTACAGTCTCTCTACATGACAATGACCCCCCGGGGTGGTGTACTTGGGCCAATTTTTGCTAGGTATGTGCCGCTGGCCTCTATCTCAGAGCCCCTACCCGATTATAGTCTGGTCTATGGCCAATTATAGACTCCGTCTTAGTCGCTTTTGGGCAAATATGTTATTTTCGCGATCCCAACTTACTAACGTTCTATTTATTTATGTACCTTACATTGAATAAAGAACACTTGACTTTTCACCTACAGTACAAACATTCTCGTACGTTTGCTAACCGTAAATTTGAAGAACTGTCTTACCCCCAAAATCAGAACATTTGGTAACTGTATTGAAAATGCTACCCCATTATAGTCAATCCGCCGTGAAAATGTGGCCCCATCAAGTAGCACATCCCCATTAGCCTCTTATAAGGAAGTAGCCGCCCCCTCCCCATCCCCACCCCCCCCCCCCCCCTCCACCTGGGAAGGGGGGCAAATCTAACCGACTTATTTACACTTTGAAATTTACATTTAATCTTCGTAGGTAACTTTCACTTGACCAGGGAGGTTATTTGAATCCAGCCATTCCCAGCTGTAGTATTTTGAGGGAAGCAGCTTGTCATGGGTGGTTAGAAAGTAGGCATTTTTGTAATCTTCGCCTCCATTCTGCCATTGGAGCCAAATCTTGTCCAGGAAAGCATGATAAAAGACCATTTCTGGAGCATTAGAGGATGTCATAGGATCAAGCATCGTTCCACCGATCCAGTCGTGTAATTGAGCATGATATATATCGCGCACTATCCCTTCAAACTCGAGAAATCTATCAACCGGCAGTGCCAAGGTCCTCTTTAAATGTTTCGTATCGCCATCGAGTCTATCAAAGGAAAATTCCCTCCTCAAACATCCACCTCCTGTCTGTTTCACCAGACGCCATTTTTCCGTACTGAACGGCCCGTCCTCAACACAGTCATCATCTGATGTGTTTCCATTGCCTCCTAACCCGTGGTCGCCAGAGTTCCAAAACGACTTGCTGTCAGATGCATTCCATCAGTAGTGAGCAACTCGGCTCCAGTCCCAATAAGGCAAAGTCACACGACAGTCGATTCTTCGCAGGAGATTCTCGAACTCAACCAAGAACCATCGGTGCCATGGGAAAAATATGCGAGGCGAGTGATGAAGGAGGTCGTCAGGTGTATTAACATGCAAAGTGACCAATCTCTCAAATTCTTTCTTGAAAGCAGGATTTATTGAAGCCGTCTTGTACGCGTTGATATAACGTCGTCTTTGGTTGATTTCCATGTTAGTAAACTCTTTCCGTACGCGATAGCAGTTAATAAGCTGGCCATCCCGACATTCACAGCGTTCTTCGCATTCGTTCAGTGCGTGGCTTCCCTCCTCGCAGCTCAGTTTGGAACTTACTTCTGTTCTGTACATGTGTTTGTGTCCTCTGCCGGCTTCTATGTTCCAGCTAAGTGAAAGGAACATGAAACACCACTTCAGGTTCTTCAGCATCTGCAGTGAAAAGACGGTTTCTTTCTTCAGTTTAAAAACTAAACAAAAAAATAACCGAGGTACCATGTCAAAAAATAACGAGAGGTTACCATAACAAGAACGCTGACATGTATATGTGGAATTAACTCTCTTAACACCCTGTTGTTTCATTTTTATAATTTCTTCGT
>JAHPZR010005090.1:5000-7500 GCA_019787425.1 Platygyra sinensis
AGGACGCAGCCCTCGTCGACTATAATCTCTTTTATGACGCAAAGAAATCGAGAGTAAATAATCTAATTGTTTAAATATAAATCTACTAGTTGTTCAAAACGTAAACAAAATCGAAAATCGGATACCGTCAAAGCCGGAAGCGGCCGCCATTTCGCTAGCAATCGCACGGACTACCACCCTAGTTAGGCCAACTGTCTAAAACAGAATAGATAAAGAAGAGCGTAGCCAATAAGAGAATGGTATTCGTGATAGGACACTAGTGGATTTCATCATCATCATTTATTTATTTATTTGCCTTACATATTAAAATAAAAAAGAGAAGGAGTAATAAAATTTACAATAATGGCGAGGAGACCTCAAGAAACCACTAGGCTTATAACAGAGGTCACCTCTGCTGTCATTAATAAATAGAAAGTGCGTAAGTGCGGCTTGTTCAATTCATGATTTTATCGATAAAAACTGCAACATTTTAGATGAAGAAGTAATTGTTATTGGAAGAGAGTTCCAGATTTTGGTACCTTGGTAAAAGATTGTAAATTGCTTAAGATTTGTCAGTTCGACAAGAATGAGATAGATAGTGGTTGGCTGCTCTGGTGCCACGATTATGGACTTGGCTGCTTGTTAAAAACAAATTCAGGAACATTGAAGGTAATAATTGATCGGTTGATAACAAAACATAAATTTGGCTATTTGAAATGACTTAACTTGGAAAATGTCTAAGATACCCAATTTAGCAAATAGGGGAGCAGAGTGTGCTCGATAATCTGAATTAACAATGGATCGCACAGGGCGCTTTTGCAAGTAACTGAAACTGAATATATAAAAAGATTCTACCAAGAAAATAGAGTAAGGGCGCCAGAGACGAAGATGTAAGTCGATACTGACACTTCATCAAAAAATGTTACGTTATGACAAGATGATAAGGAATCAAAACTGCCATTTCGGTAACATAATATTTTGAATCTTTGAATCCTTTTTTTTTTTCTCTTGTTAGTTCATTTGGCATCGTTTCCTTCTTTTGCAATGTATTAACTTTCGGTCAAATAGAAGCAAATCGTTACCACTACTTTGGTTAAAATTGAATTATCTTAGGCTTTCGTTCTGATTAGAAAGACCCATCAAAATTATTTTGCATTTAGTAGATATCCCTGAACCAGTGCTGCAAATTGATATGTTCCTTTTTGGTGCCAAACAAGAAAACTAGAAAAACAAAATTTTACCAAAAAAGACGAAATGTGGCTTGACCAAAAATACAAAATGTGGTAGCCAAGGAAATGTTAAATGGCGTGGTAAAACAGTTGGGAATAAGGCAGGGAATAATGAACAGCTATTCAAAGTTCAATCTTTTCAAAGTAAATGACTTTTTCATCATTGTGAAAAACCGTCAAGTGGGGCAGGCATGCACCGTGGAAATGAAAATACGGTATATCATCCGGGACGTTGTCCTTTAACGATAGAATACATTTGCACCAAAATTCACCAAGACCAAAAGTAAATATTGTTGCAATACTAGATGCGTTTAGAGTACGTGAAACACTCAAAATAATAATGCCATGAATGCGTGCAGAATGGGTGAAACGCTGACAATATTTAAGCTACTAATTATTATTCAAGTTCAGTTGAGTTTAACCGCCGGTTTAAATGCAATTTACTGTCTCTGTCGCTTCGCGTTCAAAAAAGTAAAACTAGAGAGTCAAATAGCATGACGAAAAAAATACACCTGATTGAAAACACATCGTCAGATGTAATAAAGACAGCCAGCCAGCATGCTGATCCCGTAAACCACATAAGAGCAATGCACGGTGCGTAAGAATGCTTTTTAGAGTTGGTTTGAATAAGTTCTTTTCTTGACTACGTTTTTTCAGTTAGGTGTATGTGAAGCAATTTGAAAAGTTTTATTGGATATTAATGACCCAAGCACTAATCTGTTTTAATAATGAAACTTTGCTCCCGAAATTGAATCAAGTTTAGTTCTTTTGAAGCGAAAATAGCACGATAAAAATTAAAGAATACCTCAGGATACTGTATTCAACCCGGAAAGTTCTGTGTGAACTTCAAAGTTAACCCAAGGCGTACTGTTGCAGATGCCAAAAAAAAAATCAATGGGAAAAGCTTAGGAAGTTATCTGGGTTCCATTTCACGGTGTTGAAAACGTCAATTACAAAAGGATTTTTTTTCCTGCCTTTAATATTGCTGATTTTGTTTGTTTTTAGAATAAAGGTGTTATTGTGATCGCTGTTGGAATCGGTCAAAAATCAAAAAAACCGGTAAATCAGGATATGTTGAAACAGATTGCAGGAGAAAATGTTATCTATCTTCATGACTACAAGACGGGCCTTGATGAAAAAATGGATGCCGTCGTCAACTTGGTCTGCAGTATGTATTTGACGACTATTTCTAGACACAGTACATGTATATCAGCCCTAAACGTTCCTGTGGCATGTCTTATTGTAACTGATGAAGAGTTCGTAAAGAGTAATTCAAAACGATGAACATGGCT
>JAHPZR010005090.1:10000-15000 GCA_019787425.1 Platygyra sinensis
GGTGTACGATTTTACACGAAAGAGCGCAATTCAAGTTCTATTTGCCATGGTTAGCTACAAAACACGCATCGGCGAGTGCTCTTCTTAATCGATAACCAGCGATTTATTGGATTTTCACACTGAATAAGACTGAGCAGTATTTACAAACGAACTTTTCTGTGTCTTGAAGGAATATCACGTGTTGCTTGCAATTCAGTCGGAACTCAAACTCGCAAAGTGTTATTACTTTTTGGTCACGATAGACTCTCGGGCAAAATCCTGGTAAACGTGTGGCAAGAGTAGGGTAACTTTGAAGTTTTGAAACGCTGCTATATCAAAATATATCAAGCTGATTTTTTACTATGTTATGTAAAAGCTATCGACCTTAAACATATGTAAAATTTGGACTGGAGTAATGTGGAGTACTCTTAAAAGAAGCAGCGGAGCACAACTTGGTCATGATAAGCGGGACATTCCTGCATTCGGCACTGTCTTATTTATCTTTATCACTCAGATTTGAGCAGCTTACAACGAAAATTCTTAAGTGATGTTCAAACAGACAAAATGGTATTGATTTCTGGGGCACAAATATCAAAGAGGCCTTTAAAAAGAGGTCACTAATGGCTTCAAAAGAAAGAAAGAAAATTCTCTTTCCGGCTTGTCGAGAGTAGATTCTTGGCAGCCATTAATTGCACTAGAAGCGCGGAAGGAGCGCTCGTACCAGTCCTTCTCCGCATCACACAATGACCTAAGAGCGGACTGCCCGTTTCATCGCCCGGCCTTTTTCCGCCCTGGTTTTATCCTTACCGAAGCGTGCTCATGTAGACTGGAACTGTTCTTTCTTTCCTTTTCACGGGAAAAATATCTAAAAATAGACTGCTCTGTAAAAATGCCGTTGCTTTGGCTTATTGTGGGCTTATTTAGCCTTAGCCTAAATTTCCAATAACTAAAACTATTATTAAATACAAAATCTAATTGGTCAGAGAAGTCGGAAAAGTCTGTAAAAGAGCCCAAAAGCATGATGTAATCCTTAACCCTGACGACTGATTGTCAAAAACTGGAAATAAAACAAAAATAATTCTGACTTACCTAAAATTATGCATGCCGTTCACTTTGTTTGCCGATATCTTTTAACCGGTCCTTTTTTTGTTATGCGCCAAGTCAGCCCGGTGTTGCAGCTGGTAAGTTGCCCGGCAAATTTACCATGTAAAAATGTTTTATGCAAGTAAATATATGAAAGATCATATATTTGAACTACGGCAAAAAGATAAAGACGTGATTGATCATCGCAGTTATACACAATTTAAGCAGCTGTGAAATTAAACCTGAAAAAAAAAATTCCGGCTTGAACGGAACCCATCACCTCTGAGGTACCGGTGCAGTGCTTTTTGTGTCTGATATTTGCATATGAAAATTAATGCACACAATGCTGAACTGTAGAAATTTCGATCACTATTTTATATAGTAGAAGTTTGAAATGATGTGAAGTATATATGAAATCATTCAAATGTGAACTGCGGTTGTAGATGAAAGTGAAGAGCGATACTCGCGGTGAATTTTCCAATTTAAACAATTGGAAAGAAGAAGCCTGAAAAAAACAGGGCTTCAACGGAAAACTTACTGCGATGATCACTCTTCACTTTCATCTACAACCGCAGTTTACATATGAATTATTTCATATAATAATTAACATCATTTCACTCCTCACGGGAAGATATAAACTCAATTGATTAACCTCGCCTGCGGCTCTCGATGTGTGGCTTCATAGCTCAGTTGGTAGAGCATCGCCCCGGTATCTCAGCAAGAGGTCATGGGTTCGAATCCCGTTGAAGCCCTGATTTTGTTCAGGCTTCTTCTTTCCAGTTGTTTAAACTGGGAAATGCACTGCGATGATCATTCTTCACTTTCATAGTAGAAGTTTATTTGGTAACCATTTGTCGTGAATCTGTCGTGAATCAGTGTCGATGAGTCTAGCGAATTAATCGTGAATTATCGTAATCCTTGCCACTGGTTGCAGGCAAATTACAACGTTCAAGACAACATTCGGCACCAATAAGAATGCGAAAAAGTGAGTCGGTAATTGCCTCAAGAATCACGTGAAAAGGAAGGCAATGCACACTTTGACGAAAGAAGGTCATTGGTGTTTTTTTCTACGTGGCTTTGCTATCTGGATGTTCGAAAGTGAGGTAAGTGAGTTTTTTTTTTTTTTTCGTAATTTTTCATGAATTTCTTACTAGGTAACTGTCTTAATATGAAAAAGCTTTCAAAGTACCGGCCAACCTGACCGAATAAACGCCTTTGAAAGATGCTTTCAAGTTGTCGCCATAGAGTTATTGCTGTTCTTGCGAAGATACAAATGAAGCTTCATGAGCCCAATATGGGGAAACAAAAGCCCGTTAAGGGAATTACCGAGCCCCTTTTGGGAATTATAAAGGCCATCCACTGAGGCCGGGAACAAATAAGCCTTTAAAATTTGGGAGATTTTGCTGCCCGAACGTCTGCGAAAGCTGTGGACAGCTTTTGCGCACGAATTTGTTCAAGAAAAATTAGTAATCTTTTTGCCGGCTCTTATCTAAGGATAATTTTAACGAACCTAGCCTTGATATCAGAACTTGCACTTTTTTTTTGATAACTACAAAGTATTACCTGAGGATAATCTTCCCGTGCAATGATCAGCATTGTTGTGTGCTTACCGCCATCTTGTACGAGAGAATTTTAAACAAGTTAAACAAGTGAAACGGTGTACAGACCGAAGGTCCTCTAGATTACAGTAAAAGATTATATGGTCCATGAAAAAGAGAAAGGTTAGGTGCAAGCTAAATTGTATTCTTAGAAAATAGACTCCAAAATCGTCCTGAGATTGTATGGCTCAGAAACTTACTATAGTTATGGTATCTAACTTATCTGTACAAATTTGACTGTTTTTTTCAATAACTTTAAACGTTTTATTGAAAAAAATATCAAACGAATAAGTAACTCTTGCCTATTTTATCACAAAGCAACAAAACCAGCCAGCCATACCAAAAGATATTGTGGGTCAAGAAAGAAGCTTTTGACATCTGCAGATATCGAGTTAAACAGGCCCCGAAAACAATGTAAATAGTCAAACGTGATGCTGGTTTCTATGAGCTGACAGGTTATGCCAAACTGAAACCACCTGCTGTTAGAACAACAAGATTTGGTCTTCACTCTTTTCGTCATCTGGCCCTTAATGCATGGAACAAATTACCGGACACTACTAGGAAGGCTGACACCCTATCTATGTTTAAACACAAACTTAAACAGTTTAAGACTTAATGGACGATCATTGAGCCTTATTTTATTTTTTATTTATTTATTCTTAAGTTTTAGTTTAGTAGTTAGGTAGTTTTATATATAATTATTACAATATATTTGATTTCCTAGATTATTTATTGTATTCGGAGATACTACCACAATAGTGCTACTTACAATCCGAAAGGAAATAAAGTTTATGTATGTATGTATGTATGTATGTATGTATGTATGTATGTATGTATGTATGTATGTATGTATGTATGTATGTATGTATGTATGTATGTATGTATGTATGTATGTATGTAAACTATGTCGCCAGTTGGTTCCACTATATTGTTCCAAAAGTACCAAGATTCCAGTACTTTCATCGGTTATTTTAATGCCAATTGGTTAAACCAAAATGACAAAACTCCAAATGGTTCCAGTGGCAGTTCTAGTCAAAGGGATTATGGAAGAGAGGGGGGGGGGGGGGGGGGGAGGAGTGAGCCCTGACCTGATAAGTGAAAATTTTAAGACCTAAAAGGCCGAAAGTTTTTGCACCCCCATTCTAATTTAAGGCCAGAAGGACTGGAAGATGTTCTGGGGACCCTACCACTGAAAAATGTCTGGATCGGATCTGCCACTCTTTTCCATGATCTCTGTATAAAGATAAAGCACCCATTAAGCGATTTTATTTCGGGCTCGAGGGAGGTGTTGAGAAGTTGTTACAGGAATGCTTCAATTCTTTTCTCTTTTGTTTCCTCAGTTATCCCTGTTTAGTCAACCATGGAAGACAAAAAAAAACAGAGCACGAAAGTTCTGTTACAGGCCAACTTCAAAATGTGTCCCCAATGGGCCCTTTGCAGTTTACGATCACATGGTACAAAAACCGCCATGCTGGAGAGCAAACTGCCCACTGGGACCTCCAAAACAAAGCAACTTAACTAAATATTCTTTTGTTTTGGAGGTCCCAGTGGGCGGTTTGCTCTCCAGCATGGCGGTTTTTGTACCATGTGATCGTAAACTGCAAAGGGCCCATTAGGACAAGCATCAAAACAAAGTTATCTGACATGCAAATTCAAACTGCTGAAGATAGAGTGAACCGCGGTGCTTGCTTCTCACCTCCACATTCTGCTTGGATAAAGGCTCAACCAATGTGTGCAAGGGTCCAGATGTACAAATATCCCAAGTAGACATAGTGGATTTTGAAAGGACAACTATGCCGCAAACATTGAACCTGTCATTACTTAACTCGATGTTAGATGGCCAATTGATAAGCATCGAGGCAAAGCAAACAAACCTAACAGCGGTTAACAAATTGTCAACTATCACATCAGGTTTATCAAACAAATCATAAGCTGAACTTCTTTACCCTCTTGATCCTTTTTTTCTGCCAGACTGTCTTTATAGGGAAACGTCCCCTCGCAAGTGATAAAAGGCAACACCTATCATTTCACTAACTTGCAATAACAACATTCACCTTAACACAGCAAAAACTGGCCGTGGATTTGTTGAAGCAATTCCTCTTGATAAACCGCTTTGCCTTACTAACATGATGCCCTTAACATCAACATCAACTCCCGTTGAAGCTACAGTCTTGGGAATAAACAACAGCAGCCAATGATCTCTCGTTGCAATTATAATGAAAAGATCTCCTCACTTAAAACAAAAATCATAGAATATGTCGAAGCTCTGGCCTAAAGCAAAGACCAGCCTTTTGCAAAAGGCAATGGTACCTCGAGGGTTTGTTTTAGCATGAGAAAGGA
>JAHPZR010005090.1:25000-56295 GCA_019787425.1 Platygyra sinensis
ATCTCCTTCGCTTCTACTAGTTTAGCAACTGTTGTTGAGCTTTGCACTTTGCTTCGTTATGAGGTAATTGTCTTGAAATGTAGGTAAAGAGTTTCAATCTTCGTTTAATTTTTTTCTGCAGTTTTGTTTCTCCGAGCTCAAAGTAGGAGCTGTGAATCATTTTCAAACTCAATTACACTTTTTTGCACTCAATTACACTTTTTTGCACTCAATTACACTTTTCTGCACTCAATTACACTTTTTTGCACTGATTTGGGATTAATTGACATGTTCATAACCAATCAGATTGCAGAAATTGTTGCTTGTATATCATTAATGACATTAAGAAAGCCCTACAGACTATTTTTGCTAGACGTTGATTTTTAAGTGGCAATAAGCCAGCTTCGTTAAGACGTGGGCAATATGGCGTTCCTTTTTCGCTAAAGACGAAACGGAGGAGGCACGCTCGTTGGGTTTTTTTTCCAGCTTAGCAGTGGCGCTACAGAAATCCTATCTCTTTCTGTTGTTGGTGAAAACACCCGGACGATCTCACTGTACGAACTACTGATACTCCTGGGTTCAAACCATTTACAACAACATTTATTATTTTATACTGTTTGAAAAATAGAAGGGGGGTTGGCTGCCTGAAATAACAAGAGAGTTAAAGAAGGCACGTAGACAGTTTACAGATATATATCTTTGCAACTGTCAATTTACCTACTATGGACAAAATCCTAGAGATGACGTCATTTGTTGGCTACTATTTTCAGGTTTACCAAGAACTGGTCGAATTTCGGCACTTGCATGAACTAGGAGTAAACCAAGATACATATAACAAAGCAGGTATAGCTACCAAATAGAAAAGTCGATAAGCTGTATTATTACAACACGAAATTGAAAATACGAGATTACTGATCAGGAAAACATTGCTCAAGTGTTTTTAAATAACGAGAGGTGTTTTAAGACCGAGTAATAAACTAGTTTAGCTTCTTCACCTGCATTCTAAATTACATTGAACGTTCGCGAAATATAAGAGCAGGTAAGATGCGAGCTTTATTAGTGGGTCTAAGTCTGTAGCATACAATGTACACTAACTGGGGACACCTAACTACAATAACTTATTATAATCCAAAAATAGCTATTCCATACTTAATGCTCTGGTAGCAATAGCTTTATAGCCAATTTGAAATTGCGCAGAGTTCAAACCGTGTACTAAATCAATGCAGTACATGTTTTGGTTTCTTCTACACAGCTGTTTCGAGTAAGGTTGCCCTCCAAAAGCGTAAAGCGTACCCGTGGCATTGTCGAAGTCATGGTGGATTTTCGAATTCATGATGGATCCCGGTTACTAGAGATAAGCTCAAGGAAAGAAGAACGAATCACAAACACGAGTATTCATACCTTCGCCTTCCTTCTCGCTGAATCTCACTGTTAACCTCAATCAAGCAAAGTCAAACTCTTACTACCCCCGATCAACACTCATCATTGTCGCGTGCGCTTTTACATTCTGTTGGAAAACCTTTGTCAAAACAGCTATATCATCTTTTCGATATATAGCAAATACTCGCAAAGTAACAGCAACTTACCAGAACTACTCAAATAAAAATGATAATGCCTCGACTGACAGTGTGTAGCTTATAACTCTGGAGATGATCCTTCCAAAAAAACATCTAACAGCTAGGTATGCCACTTGAAAGTTTATAACCAAACTAATACTAGTTTCTTCTTTTCCGTCTTCCTTTTAGGATGATGAAGGATCATGTTCTGATGTTGCGTTCAAAGCCAGTCTAACATGTCTAACATGTTATATAGTAGTTTAAAAGGGGAAGATTAATTAATAAAGGGTTTAAAGAGCTGAGAAAAGACGTTTCATCTTCTTGATCTTACTACAATGATAACAAGTTTCCAAAGACTCACGGCAGGCTGTATTTGTTTTATGTTTTTATCTATTAATACCACTTTGTATAGTTCCGCCGTGAGTACATTAGTAAATGTAACTCCTTTTTCCCCTTTCTATAGTTTGAGTATTCATGGCTTTTTATTAGCAACACAAAGGTTTAGAAAACCGATCTGGCATGCAATTTCCTTACGAAAAATTTTAAATCTTTGAGACTGACTCGAGATTTTTCAGCCCATGAAATAAACTCCTCAGTCGCCGTTTTCTGGACGCGGTTCTGGCAGAAAAAAAAATACAAACTATGACAAATAACTTTTTGAATACTGTTACTAGAACTTTGACAGTTCTTACAAGATCCATGAAGAAAGATTATCCTCGCCAAGGTCAACTTTGAAAAGTGGACTTCCAAATCAATCAAATTCTCTATGAGTCAACTCGTGAATTTGATATGCCAGTGTAATTATATATATTTATTCAAATCACTGCGCTAGATGGAGCAGCCGGACGAAAGGATAACGGCATATAAGCATAACTTGCGTTTTTCTTATCCTTATGTGATCTTATGTCGCTGTTGTGTCCAGTCGGGACAAGGCTGTCATAAGCATAAGCATAAATGTAACAAAATACTTTCAGCCAATCAGCGAGTACTATATGATTTTGCTGACCATGTACCTATTGAACATAACACTGACATAAGCTAAAGTACAAGAAGAATGCTTGGACTTGTGCTTATGTCGCAGCTGTCCCCACCGGCGCACAAGCTTCTGATGAAATTATCTGAGCGTCTTCTAGCCAAGCTAAATCCTTCAAACTTGGTGAATACAATCTTCTACCAGAAATTGTGTTAAATTCAATTTTGGAAGTTATCTGCTATCGGATTCCCATACAAACACTATTTGCCAATATTTCTTTCGTCAAAGTTTGGAAAGCGAGAACTGATTTTAGAGTGATAAAATATACCTTGCATCGACCGCCACGTTTTCCGCACGTGATTTGTAGAGAAGTTTTCCGGCATGCATTGCGAATACGCGCAGTGGGTGTTTGATAGCTTTAGAAGCTTAGTAAAGAGCAATGTAAGTAACAGGAAGTGGAAGCGGAAGTGGATTATAACAGCAATTTTATTTCAAATCGGCATGATTCATTGTAGTGTTTTGAACTTATGGGATCCGGGGACAGCATCCTAACCTCGGTAGTGTCGTGAAATCAGCATTTCGCTCTGTCGTTAGTCAAATTAGCACCTCTGTGGCCACGCATTCTCGTGAAATCTACATTAAACTGTTTCTTAGATGAAAAAGTGTCTTTGAGGTTGGCCGTTGACGTGAAATCAACATGTGCGTTTATTTTTTTAATCGACATCTCTGAGCTTCGTGTTTCAACATTGAACTGTCTTTTTTAAGTGAAATGATCATCTCTGCGGTCACGCATTCTCGTGAAATCAACATTTAACTGTTCCTTAAGGACAAAAAAATCTTCTTTGAGGTAACCTGATGACCTGAAATCAACAAGATGTTAGTGTTTTTAAGTGAAATTAAAATCTTTGTGCTTTTGCGTTGCCATGAAATCGACAGTTAAATTAACTGCTTTTAAAGTGAATTGGGCATCTCTGCTGTCACGCATTCTCATGAAGTCAACGTATAACTGTTTCTTGATTGAAAAAAATGTTTTTGGGTTCGCATGTTAACCTGAAGTCAACACTTTGCCATTTTTGAAGTGACTACAAAATTATTGTTTTCAAAACTTAAAGTGAGACAAAGTTTTTTCTTTGTTGTGGAGCAAAAACTTGTTTTGAGCTTATCTTTTAGCAATTCAGAACGAAGGCAAAATATAATCTAAAATTCGACATAAGGCGGGTATGCATACCGCCCTTCAAATGTTCTCTAGCAGTGTTTGATTAGTGTCAGTTTAGTTTAATGGTTAAATTATCCAGCCGTCTGGCAGTAAATTGATTGCTTTCGTGGCGGCTTTGCATCAGTTTCTTAAAAAGGACTGGCACAAGCACAAGGGGCCAGGTGAGAAACTATTAAAAAGTGCTTCATTACCTAAGTTTCTTTATTCCTTCTTGCTCTCAGCGCGCGCTCTTGATAATTCGAGTTGAGTGACTGGTAAAGTACTAGTTAACTGTTTTGTAGTTTCTTCTGTACCTCCAGCATTTCAGCCTGACCACTCTTTTAAATCATCATTTAAGTGTGTCTTCTTTTGATTAAAAATCTTGTTAACCGTTAAAGGAGCACTGTCACGAGAGTTTTGCTGTTTTCAGCCTCGTTCGTTGCTAAAATCTTTACCGGGTACCTTTACTCGTTCCAAAACTGCTCAAATGGACTAGAAGAAACATATCGAACGAATAGTGGCTCAGAGAGCAAACCATAATGAATTTCTGGTGATATTTTCAAGGAATAGCTCTAGAATTTGAAAAAACTGGCAAGTTTTTTTCAAATTTCAATCCATTTCCATCCTTGCCATGCTAAGTTCTAAGCGGCAATAAATGGTTTCAGTGCAGTGATAAAGTCCTAGATAACAAAACTGCATCATTATTTTTGGGTTTCCATTGATGCAGGAACATATTTCGGCATTGTTAAATGACCCTAAATACTGTGAAAGTGCCCCTTTAAGTATAGCCTGCCTTAATGTCGCAGTAGTGGTCCACATTATACCTTAGCTCGGAGACCGGACATGATTGGTCAAATAATGTTTTCTTCTCTTCAAAGCTATTTTAAATTCTATTTTATATTTTGTGGGGATATTCCAGGACTGAAATATATATATAAAAGTGTAAAACCCATTAAACACAAATTGTTTGTTTAGGGGGACACTTTTAATTTTAAGTCGTTGCATTGTCTGGTGACACTAAGCAAAACCATGGGGAAATAAGAGTTTAATACAAAAATCATATTATTGAATAAATAAAATAGATCATCATCTACTGGTATTGCTTCGTAAATGCCATAGCAAAAATAGCTACGGAAAATATATATATCTAACGATAAATAAGTGATCCCGCTTCTATTTTACGGCTTCTCATTATGCCTTATACCAGTGGGAAAATGCAAATCTATAGCTAATGTAAGTCCGCAACCACTTTGGGTTGATACGGTTGACGTTTCTCAATAAAATACTTTTCCGACCGTTTTCGGTTGAAACGGAGTTACTCCTGGTACAAGTGGTTACCTGAGCTACAATCACGTGTCGGATAATCATGGAAATACATTTAACCGTTTCAACTTGTTTGAGCCCGGTTGAAAAAGTTGATTAACCAAATAAACCAGAAACGGGTTTTCTTCAATACATGTAGAACAGGAAAATGTCCATCTAACCCAACCAACAAGAAACCGCCGGTTGATCCCAATACGACACGACCTTGGTGTTTACTCCAGAAATTGAAATGCAAATTGTTTTAGCCGTCATTCTTCTAATATCAAGGTGTATTTTATACTCATTTCAAGGTGTATTTTTTTAACCTTCTACATATCCCATTAGAGTGGAGAAATTTATATGAAAGGTTTGTGACCTAATTTTCTTAAATGTCGTCGGAAAGAGCTTTTTCCCACTGAATGGGACTTAGTTGTCACTTCTGAAATTAAACATTTTTCTGTTCGTTCTATTATTTTCTGATCTTGCCTCTGGCAAGAAACACAATCGAGATTGCGAAAAAGCCACGTGGGTGCTATTTTCTATCGTACAATGTCTTTCCCGTATCCATTTATACCATAAGATCTGTGAGAAAAAGTCACCCACTACCTCTTCATTTTGCGCAAATGGCTGTAATTCATAACTGAGATGAACTGGAATACATCTTACTGGAAAAATGAGATTGAATTTTGGTTTTCTTGTGGGAAGCTGTGTGCTGTTTACTGAAAGTAGAAAAAATAGGTGTTAACAACAGCGCTATGTGATAACACAACTCAAGAAACCAATGAAAGGAGCAAAGTGTCCGTGAAAATAAATATATCTTATTGACCGGCTGGAAGGTCCGTGTAGGGAAAACTGTCACCGAGGTCTTGAAAATGCAGCATTTCCAAGCCCGAGGTCGCAGTTTTTCCCTATACGGACCAACTCTAAGCCGGCCAATAACATTTTTATCTTTTTCTTCTCGCCGTAAACTGGCTTGCAAGTGGGATTGTTTATGCAACATTGGCAATGGCTTATGTGCCGTCTGCAAACCATTCGCAAAAAATCTAACGAGCAAACGAGCGAGTAAATCAGATACAATACGAAGAAAGATGTATTAAAAAACAGATTTATTCCCAACTACTTTATGTTAGTGCATCAAGTTCACCAGTTAAGGTCTGTGAAATTTCGTGCAAAGTTTGAGGTTGTGCTACAAAAGCAATTTTGTCGATCATCATTGCGAATCACTCGACTGAATTAGACTTTCTTACAGTAAATTGAGTAGTGCACTCCACCGCAATTCTCTCAAATACAGCAATGATTAAAGAGGGAAACTCGACTGAAATTGACTCAGTTTTTACTTAAAATTGTGCAGAGAGATACACAGGATTACGAGCCAATACAGCGCCGAGCAACAAACAACCAACCAAGCTCTAGCAACTTCAAAACATTCAACTGAATTTACTTACAGTAACTTTCCTTGCCATCTAAAGGTGAACAGAGATAAACTTGCGTTGATTAATCCTCTATAGAAGTGTAAAAAGGGCGAAAGATTGATCATAACCGCTAATTCATTCACGAAAATGGATCAACTAGATGGATTCCGCCCGCTGTTGCAGTCCGTTTTTTTTAGGTTTAGGGTGGACGGCCGGGCTCCCTTGCAGGAAGTGCAATGCACGCCGACCGACAGACTCATCCATCCCCGAAGGGATGCATATGGGTCCACCTCAAACAACCAATATTGTGAAATAATCTAAGTATGTAGTATTTGATATTTATTTGCTTTTCTGTGTAAAATAGTGCTTAATATAATACATACCTAAATCAGTTTGCAGGCGGCCACCTTGGATTTGGCCGCCATCTTGGATTTAAAAACTTCTAAAAAAAATGGTTCGCTCTCTCAGTTTTCAATTCGACCTTGGTTTTGCATGTACAGATAGGCAATAAACATGCCTAGAGGTTTAAATCCAACAAGTGTTATTGTGTAACTGTTTTATTTTGATTATTGTTAAAAAATGGTGGCCGTCTTGGATCTGGCGGCCATCTTGAATTTTTGATAATCGAAATAAAGAGGTTGCCATGGTCGGATTCGGGTGGATTTTCATGTGTGCACTATTTAGACGCATTTAAACAGATTTAGGGTGAGTGGGCTTTGCTACCAATTTTGTCGAACCTAAGTCATTCGTTTACTGGACTAATATTTACCATCCCCGATGGGGAGTGGCCAATTTCGTATACACATTTATACACATTCAATACACAATTTTCACAGGGGCAAGGATAACAGCGGGGCTTCTCAGAATCCATAACACGAGCATCACGAGCTAAGGGCTCATCAAACCTCTCACAGCTCTACAGGGGCACGAATAACAACGGGGCTTCTCAGAATCCATTACAAAGGGAAAAACACAAAGGGTAGCACCGTGACACTAAGACCTGAATAGGACTCCTACGCACAAAGTGATACTACAAATCATTCACGTATTATTAAAGTATCCTGCGAGCAGTTGGTTTCTCCTACGCCAAACGAGAGAGAAACCACTGCCAGCAACCGTTCGTTCCTTTTAGTCTGAACCGTCGTCTAACGCCATGGACGAACATATTGAATTTGGACTGGTAAAACTGCTTTAAAAGCTGGTTTAAGCTCGCGACGCGTGCGCTCAACAACACAACTGCTGCGTTTAAACGGGCCCGCCATGTAGAGATCAAAGTCCAAGCCCACTGCGAAAATCTTGGTTACGATGTTAAAAGATTTAATTTCAACTAGGTAATCAAGAAGAATCCAAGTCAAGACCTTCTGGCATTAGTCAAGCCCGAGCCAGTAACAATGAATCGTGGAATTGAAGTATCTTGGCTTTTTTAAGTACAATTGTGGACAAAAGTCCTTTGAACACCAATGTAATGGAAAGAGTTATTGTTGTTTAAAACTGACGTTCGAAAAAGCTCTGCTATCCTTTTAAAACATGTCTTTGATCCCTCCCAACCCGATGAGTGTTGCAACTCGCTAGGAATTGCAGGTACCAGTTTTCAATATTGTTTGTGGGTTAGGGGGAGAGGCTTGAAAGGTGAAGTTATGTCCGTGCAACTGTTTATCTGCGTGTCGACTGAGAAAAGAGCAAAAAAGTAAATTTTTCCGAAGACTTGTGCCCATCATTGTAGGTTAAAAAAGGCAGTTTAATTCTGCCCGCGTATTTGTGTGTTCCCAAAGTGATCAGCTGATATCCAATTTTTTTAAGCCATAGTTGTGTGGCGCTGCTCATTCGAATACTCTTGTTATAATAACTTGTTTTATTAAGTATTAAAAAAGAGGCAGTACTACATATTTTGTAGTACAATATATCTTCACGATTTTTGTGAGTCTGTTTATTTGTTTGGTAATAATACGGATTCATAACTGTATAATATCTATCGTTTAATTTCTGACACACTAACCATGCGTAGAATGTTCGCCAACGAATTTAAAAGCGCAAATTATAGCATCGTCGATACGTGAGTAATAATTATATTGTTTTTTTAACACTCACATGTCTAAGCCAAGGCCGAGATAGACAGTCCGGCACAGTTATCAAATTTGATAACCTGGACCAAAACAACTTATTAGCCAATCAGACTCCAAGTTTAAGTTCACGTGACACGTTATCATAGCAACCATCTCCTTTTCAATATGGCGGCTACTTGTGTGCGAAAACGTCTCGGCGCGGCTAAAAATTCAACATTTGATTCCGTTTTTTTTGTACGGTTAAACACAAGTAAGGTTTCGAATAGGAATAGATAGAGAAGTAGAAATTTTGCCCTGGGTAAAAGAATAAGAGCTAGTCTTTATTCATAACAAATTGGAAAAGCTTGATCGCATTTCTATCAACGGAGAGCGTCGCAGCGAAAATAAACCTCGAGTGCTCGAATACGGTACGGATTTTTTTATCCGTTCGGAATTTTGTGAGCGGCAGTCGTTCAAAAAAACCAGAGAAACAGCAAATTGAACTCCATAGAAGATATTTATTTTCTTAAACATTAACACGCGTTTTTGGAAGCGTTGTTTATGTCCTCTTCCTGGGCTCTCTCTCCCTCGGTATGTAGTATGAACCACTGAAATAGGTACATCAGATCTCGATGCCCCTTCCATAAAGTACTCAGATAGCAGATTCCTTCTGTTGTCCTTCAGGATTCAATCCATATTCACAAGGTTTCTATAAAGAGCTGAACCGCCTAGGGAAACATGCTGGTCCTGGCTGTCTAACAAATACCTACAAATTATACACAAAGGAAAAATTATCAAAAAGGGACAAACTTAAGTTTCCTCACAGCCAGCCAGCCACTCGGTTGGTCGGTCAGTTGGTCATTGGCAGTGACTTGATAAGATAACCAAATAACCCCAATAAGAAGAAAGATGAAATCATTGCATTAAATTTGTTAGGAGTACACTTATGCTCAACTAAATAAATACATTCATTTTAGCAAGAGCATTGATACCCAGCAAAGGTCAGGCGAGTAAACCAAACAAACTAATTATTAATTTAATTTGCTGTCTTTAAATTGTATTGGTTAGAGAACTGGTCGAAAAGTACTGTCGATACATCTTGACATGGGACTTGTTTACAGTGAATGGCAACAGGTGGATGAAAAAAAGTTATATCTTGAGTTAAAAAGATGGTGAGCACAATTCAGATCAAACAGAAAATAGAGACACTTAATAAATTTAATGTGCACAAAATTATCAATGTACACAAACAGCTGAAAAATCAAAAGAAAGTACCTCCAAACTGGTGAATGAAAATATAACTTAATGTTTGAAATGAAATCTCATAAGCAGATTGCAAATTACAATTAAGACAAAGAAGGTTGCAACCATTTAACCAAAATATTTAAAACACACTCCTATTAAGTACTTTCATTAAACATTTTTAATCCAGCCAGAAGTTGTCTGTCTTTTGGCAATATCTATTAACCAGTCTATTAGTTTGCAATGCCAAGGTTTGGACTGCAAATCTTTATGGGGTCTCCTAGCTTTCTGACGCCTCTGTTAGCTGAGGCACCACTACTAAACTTTTATATATCCATGCATATTCGCAAAAACATGCCCAAGGTTGACTACAGCACAGTCCCAGCGACCAGAAGTGATACGCCTACCCACCTGGCTAGGCGATTGGCCCACGAAGCATGCACATGGCATGTTTCAATGTTGACCAGCAAAGCAAAAATAATGCTCCACTTGCGGTGAAGAACCATTATATAATTATATGTGGTACACTATAGGTTAATTTATACTCTAAGTCAGAATGATTCCAACCTAGGTTAATTTGTATCAAAGGGGACAGGTGAGTCCGAGTCCGATAACCTGGTTATTAGACCGACAAATATGAGCAAATTAGCAAGAATTGCTTGTGTGGCCTTAGTGGAGATGAAGGCAGACTACAAAGTCAGAGGTCTGGTGTTCAAATATTAATCTAGGTGTGTGCAAAATTTAAAAACAGATCGGGGAAGGGTTGGTTCAGGGCAGAGTTAGGGTTAGGGGGGGTTGGTACATGTATGAGATCCTGGCAGGGTAGGGTAGGGTTAGAGACTTAGGGGGGTAAGGGGTGTGCATGTAATTCTTTTTAATAACCCCCATCCCCCAAAAAGTGAACTGAAAAAAATTAAACTGATATGAAAAATTTAACCGTGGTTGAAACAAATTAATCTAGGTTGGAATCATTCTGACTTAAAAAACAAATTGACCCACAACATATATATAGATATAAATTGTTTCCTGCTGTATCTATCCTACAACAATGATGGTTCAGTGCACAATGTAAATTGCACAAACGGGGCAGAGCTAAAGAATATAAAACTTTACAAAGAAGAAATAATATAACTTAATTTTCCCAATGACATCATACATACATGTATTTACCTCTTAACATAGTAAGGCTCCATCAGTATTTGAAGAACAATGTCTGGCCAGCTCGTCTTTCTTAGCAGGATCACTTCTTGCTTGATTCAGTTTGTTTGGCCATTTACTATGGTTAAACAAGGAAAAACAGTTTAGTGCTTACATTTATTTCAAAGTACTCTTGAAATAGTAATCAGGGTATTCATTAACCATTTTGCATATCAATAACATCGTAATGGATTTTAGTATTATTACTCAACTAAGTGACTATAGAGATGCCTTTACCTTTACTAGTTGAAAATTAATTCATATCTTGCAATAATCATCTCATACCAGGATCTTATAACACTGTAGCACTAATTTTCCAAATGTCTGTCCTGCAATATCTTTTCTTTCCCTTTGTTTTCTTTTGTGGTGCATTTCATAAAATGAATGAAAGTACAGATACCTTGATAATCATCCTACATGAAAAAAATATTACTGTATTTCCTCGAATAATAGCCGGGGGCGATTATTTCAAATATTTCTCACAAGAGGTCGTGCCCCATATATTTTGTTCTATTATACCAAGCAATAACAGAAAAACTGAAATACATGAACATTACCATAGAAAAAACTATAAAAAACTGGCGCTTTTGTAACCATTCAGTTGTAAACAATTAAATGAAAGCTTGTTTGTTACCCAAGATATCAATTTTTAACTTGACTGGGATGGGATAAGAGAAAGACAAAATGGCGAAGGGGAGGGGGGGGGGAGTGATTATTCGAGGGAGGCGATTATTTCAAATATTTCAGTCAAAGGGGGGCGATTATTTGAAGGAGGCGATTAATCGAGGGACGGCTATTATTCGTTGAAATACGGTAATTATTCTTCTCAGGCTTATTGAGTAAGAAAATTATGTGCTAGATTTTGGGAGTTTACCTCGGTGTAAGAACCTGTGAACTTTTTCTTTGTTTTGTAGCTATTGTTAGGGTTAGGGCTATTTTGTTGACTTCTTCGTTTTCTTTGTTTTACGTCACTGGTGAGTTTCAAAGGTTCTTACACTGAGGCAGAGCCAGATTTTGGACAAGTGAAGTAATGCAAAAACCAAAATATTGCAAAGTTACTTACAGCAAGCTACTGAAAATTATTCTAAAATTAAAACGACAATGCACAGTGTATCACATTGTATACCTTGGTGAGAGTGATTCATCTACACAATTTTCATCTTCTTCACTGTACTATGTGGCTCCCACGCAAATGGTAAACTATGTGATTCGGGAGGATGACCTGAACTTCTCAAACGATAAAAATAACGAGAGCATGACTGACACACTAGACGCAGGTGTACAAAGTCAACGTCTTCTTCTAATTGCACAAAAACGACACAAAGCAGCTATTTCTGTAAGCGAGGATCCATAATTATGCCACTTGACACTACTTCTTCCCTAGAAGCACAAGAAATTAAACATGGCGGTCAGTAACGGAATCAGACAGGAAATAAAAAAACACAGTGCCCTCGTACAATTCTTTATGCCCTTAGATGAGTAAGCGATGAATCGAAAGAAAAATAACTGAAGAACACGGGATATTTTCTGCGTGTTCCACAAAAATGCCTAACAGCCTTAAAATTGACGGCAAAGAGTACAAACATACCTGAAATACACAGTCATCTTTGGGCAGTCTTCTCTAATCATCGAGCAAAAACTTGCACAATCACTCAACCAACAGCCGCCATTTTGTGCACCCGTGAAGTTTGTTTTCCTCTCAAGTTAATCGCGTGGAACTATGGGTATACAACCCGAACACAACCGGAGATTGAACGAACAAAGTTGATGTTCTCGGAAAATTCACCGAGTTATGAATTGCCACCATGTTGTGACGTCATGGGGTTATCAAATTTGATAACTGTGCCGGACTGATAGACACTGCTGACAACATGCAGTACATCTAGAACGTTCTTGACATTTTTCAGTCAGTTCTGATGTTTTGGCCGTACTGGACTCACATACTGTTCCCAGATTTCCTTTGGGTGTGTTATTTCCCATTCCAAGTGTAGCGAATATTTAATTAGTGTTTTTCTTGTGAGTGCGTGAGTCTGAACATTTTTACGAGTGGAGAGAAGGAGTTGCGAGAAGCTATTGGTGGATGGAACAAATCAAAGATAGGCGAATTCCTGCTTCAGAAAGAAGTGCGTTAGGTGTTTAATCCGCCAGCGGCATCTCACATGGGTGGAATCTGGGAACGAATGATCAGGTCGGTCCGCAAAGTCTTCAACGCCCTTTTGAAAAATCAAAGTCCTAATGACGAAGGACTGTCTACTTTGATGTGTGAAGTGGAGGCAATCCTAAACAGTAGACCGCTGACGAAGGTTTCAGATGATCCGAACGATCTACAAGCCTTGTCCCCGAATCACTTACTTCTTTTGCGCGCTGGACCGGAGTGTCCTCCTGGAATCTTCGCAAAAAATGACCAATTTACCCAGAAGCGTTGGAGGCAGGTCCAGTACCTCTCGGATATGTTCTGGAAGCGGTGGACTAAAGAGTATTTGCCCTCGTTGCAGAAACGTATGAAGTGGTCCGAGTTTCGACGAAATATTGACGCTGGAGACCTGGTTCTAGTCGTGGATGACTCGACACCGAGATGTTCGTGGCCACTGGGGAGAGTATTGAAGATCTACCCGAACAAGGATGACGGACTTGTGCGCGTAGCGCAAGTTAAAACTAAGTCGGGAACTTTTCTTAGGCCCATAACCAAGCTGTGCGTATTAGAATGTGCGCAGAAGTGAAACTTTCGTGCCTGTAGTTCGTCATATCAAGACTTAGAACTGTCAAGAATTTCTAGAGTCTGAGCGTATTGACACTTTAAGGACAGCTCATCATACTTGTTCCGTAGTTTTATGTTTTTGTATGTTAAACAGTTCCCTTTTTGGTCCCTGTTTGGGGGCGGAGATGTAGCGAATATTTAATTAGTGTTTTTCTTGTGAGTGCGTGAGTCTGTACATTTTTATTCCCACGTGCGTTTTTTCCTCTCGGTTACGTAATATTATGTTAATTTTGGCTAGCTTTTTAAGGTGTGGCGTTTTTAAGTTTTATTTGTCGAGTCTTGTGTATCCAGCTCTGCAGTTTTAGAGGTTGTACCGTTTGTTAACCGAACCTGTCAGTGATTCGTGAGGAAATATGTTCCAGATAAGTGTAGAGACACCGTTAGATTTGTGCACGATTTGCTGAGAAGAGTTAATTATAGTTCGCGTTACAAAGGTTTAGATTTTTTTTGAAGTTCTATAGCGATCGGCTATACCAAGGTTTTCCTTGAAACATGTTGTTTCAGGCCCGAATATCCTCACTAAACTTACACGTAACTCAAATATATTTTACTTTTTTAAGATAAGAAGACATTATTTCACCTAAGCTCTAAAAAGCTGGTTAGCAAGGTTTTTAGTTTATCATGCAAGAGCGCTCGCTGAGCACGAAACGGAAGAAAGAAAACAACCCGGTCTTACTGATTTCTCACCTGATCTGAATAACCGCATTGCACACGACTATTATGTCAATTTTAGCCGTATATCGTGTTACAGCTTTATTTCTTCTTGCTTTCAAACATTTATGATCGTGTGAGTGGATGGATATCAGGACAAAATGACCATCCGGTAAGACATAAAACAGGATGTCAACTACGTTACGTGACTGTTGATTTATGGCTCATGCCCATCGCAATTGAAAAATTATTTTGAGCTTTTTGCCTTTGAATTCGACAATTTTTGGGTAGTGTCAAGCACAATATCACAGCAAATTGAAGCTTTTCAAACGGACAGCATATTACGTCTTTGCATCAAATGTTAGAACTGAGTTGTCAAAATTCAACCCTTTCTACACTTCTTAGTCTGTTTTGAATAGATCTTTTGTCTGGTGACACTGAGCGCAATAGGAATAACAGTTTAGCACAAAAAAATGATATTATTCCTTCTGAGTAATTAAAATAGACCACCAGCTACAGTGCAACCTCTATTTAACCGGTGAAGTCCTCGATATAGCGAACGATACTCTACGTCCCGGTCAAAATTACAGTAAAATGTATGGAATAGAACCTCGATATAACGAATTCCTCAATATAACGAACATAATCCGGAAGCCCAAATGTATAAATATACCTCGATATAACGAATTACAATGTCAACACGCGACAGAAGAGAAACGCTGAACAGATCATCAGTCAGCAAATCCTTTAATCCATATGGTAAAGAGACAGCAACCTTTCAGTCAACGGCTTATTATATGTCATAGACATTGGCACAATAGTATTTCCACAGAAGTCACCTGTGTTACAAATCAATCATTAACTATGACCTTGATATAACGAACACGTTTCCCCTCAAATTCGTTATATCGATGTTTTCGATATAACGAACCCTCCATTTAACGAACAAATTTGGCCGGTCCCCAGCGACTTCGTTAAATCGAGGTTCCACTGTACCAGATAGTGCTTAACGTTTTCTAACAGATTCTATAAAGTAAATGGTTATGGGAAAATATTGTACGATAAACCAATGATCCCGCGTGTGTTTTCGAGCTTCTTGTTATGCCTTACGCCAGACGCAAAATGCAAATCTGTAGCCAAATATAAGTCAAGTTGTATTCGCTGTCTTAATCCGTTGTATTTTAAGGCAAACCGTTTCAGCTGAAACTGGTTTGGGTTGATTCGGTTGACGTTTCTCAATAAAACACTTTTCTGAAAGTTTTCGGTTGAAACAGGGTTTCTCGTGGGACCACCTGTTACGTGAGCCTACAATCACTTGAGGTAATAATACAATATGCATTTTAATCGTTTGAAATTGTTTTGACGCCGGTTGAAAAAATTTGATTAAATAAATCAACCAGAAACGGTTTTTCCCCAATACATGTAGAACAGGAAAATACCCATCTAACGCAACCAAAAAAAAAAAATTCGGTTGATCCTAATGCAACACCACCTTGATGTTTACTTCAGAAATCGTAATGCAAATTGTTCTAGGCATCATTCTTCTCGTAATAGGGCTAGGTGTATTTTATGACCCATTTCGATGGCCAATTTTTTTACCGTTCTACACATCCCGTGCAAAGCGCAGAAATTTGAATGAAAAGTTTGTGACCTACTTTGCTCAAATGTCGTCGAAAACACTTTTTTTTCCTATAGCATGGGACTTAGTTTTCAATTCTTAAATTTAACATTTTTCTGGTCTTCTTATTATTTTCTGATCTTGCCTCTGGCAAAGACTTAATCGAAATTACGAAGAACCCACGTGGGTGCTTTTTTCTATCGTACAATTATTTACCGTATCCATTTACACCATAACATCTGTTAGAAAAAGTCACGCACTACGTATACGTTTTGTTAATATAATTTGCTTATTCAAATGGAAAAAGATAAACCTTGTTGTAATACTTTTAAACAGGGATTCATTTATATTTCTTTAATGCCTATATAAAGAATCGTTTTCATTTTTTTCCATCGGCTTTAAGCAATCGAGGCATATCCATTTTCTTTTGTATTCAGTGTCAGAAGACAAAAGGTATAAAGTAAAAGAAGTGTAAATAAAGTGATGATAGCAAAAGCATTCAGTTGGAAAGCCTAAAGAAGAAGATGAGGTTATTTTTAGCAAAACCAGAATTCTTTTAACTAGGTAATCAAGAAGAATCCAAGTCAAGACCTACTGACATTAGTCGAGCACGAGTCACTAACAATGAATCGTGCGGCATTGAAAAGTAGCTTGGCTTTATTAACTACAATCGTGGACAAAAGTTCTTTGAACACTGATAGAAAACGTTATTTGGAATTTGCAACTGAAGTTTGAAAAAGCTCTTTTATCCTTTTAAAAAACGTATTTTTGATCCCCTCCCCATCCGATACAGTGTTGAAACTCGCTAAAAAATTGCACGTACTAGTTTTCAATATTGTATGTGGGGTAGGGGGAGAGGCTAAAAAGGTGAAGTTAAATTCGTGCGACTGTTTATCTGCGTGTCTGGAAAAAAGCAAGACTTATGCCCATGATTTTAGGTTAAAAAAATCAGTTTAATTCTGCCGGCGTATCTAAGTGTTCGCAAAGTGTTCAGCTTATATCCAAGTTTTTGAAGCCATAGTTGTGTGGAGCTATAGCGCTGCTCATTCGAATAGTCTTGTTATAACAAATTCTTTTATTTAATGTTGAAAAAGCCAAGTACTACATTTTATAGTACAATATATCTTTACGATTTTTGAGTCTTTTTGTCTGTTTGGTTATACGGATTCATAAACGTATAATTTCTATCCTTTAATTCCTGACACACTAACAAAGCGTAGAATGTTCGCCAACGAATTTAAAAGCGCAAATTATACCATCGTCGATACCTGAGAAATAATAATTATATTGTGTTTGAACACACACATAAAATATATAAAAAACTGCTGACACCATGCAGTATGCGGTCTAGAGCTTGTCTAGAACGTTCTTAACATCTTTCAGTCAGTTCTGAATGTTTTGGCCGTACTGGACTCATATACTAATCCCAGATTTCCCATGTTTGGGTGTGTTATTTCCCATACCAAAAAGGTTTCCTTTTAACATCTTGTTTTTGTTATATCCTCACAAAACCTATACGTAACTCAAATATATTATACATTAATTAAGATAACAAGACATTATTTTACCTAACTGCTCTAAAAAGCTGGTTAGCAAGGTGTTTTAATATATCGAAAGTGGCCTATTCCCAGGGTTTCCTTTGAAAATCTTGTTTCAGGAATATCCTTACAAAAACCTATATATAACTCACAGATATTTAAGTTTAATTAAGAGAAGAAGACATTATATACCTAACCGCTCTAAAAAACGAGTCAGCGGCAAAGTGTTTAGTTTATCGTGCAAGAGCGCTCGCTGAGCACGAAACGGAAGAAAGAAAACAACCTGGTCTTACTGATGTCTCACCTCAGTGATCTGAATATCCGCATTGTGCTCGACTTTTGTCACTTTTAGCCGTATTGGGTGTTACATCCTTATTTCTTCTCGCTTTCGAACATTTACGACCATCCCGTAACACATAAAGCAAAATGTCAACTACGTTTACGTGACTGCTGATTAATATGGCTCATGCCCATCGCAATTGAATTAGTTATTTTGAGCTTTTTACCTTTGAATTCGACAATTTTTGGGTTGTATCAAAAACAAAATCACAGCAAATTGAAGCTTTTTAAAGGGACAGCATGTTAAGTCTTTGCATCATCTTGGTCTATTTTGAATAGATCTTTTGTCTAGTGACACTGAGTGCAATAGGAATAACAGTTAAGCTTGTACAAAAATTATATTATTTCTTCCGAATAATTAAAATAGACCACCATCTACCACATAATGCATAACGTTTTCTAACAGATTCTGTAGTGAAAATAGGTATGGGAAAATATTGTACCATAAACAATGATCCCGCGTGTGTTTTTCGAGCTTCTTGTTATGTGCCTTACCCTGGGGGCAAAATGTAAATCTGTAACTAAATATAAGTCAACTTGTATTCGCTGTCTTGGCTCGTGTTATGTTAAGGTAAACCGTTTCAGCTGAAACTGGTTTGAGTTGGTAAGGTTGATGTTTCTCAGTAAAACACTTTTCCGACCGTTTTCGGTTGAAACGGCGTTTCTCGTAAGACTACTCGTTGCGTAAGCTACAATTACGTGAGATAATCATACAATATGCATTTTAATCGTTTCAACTGTTAAATAAATCAACCAGAAAAGGTTTTTTCCCAAATACATGTATAACAGGAAAATTTCCATCTAACCCAACCAACAAGAAACGATTGATCCCAACACAGCACGACCTTGGTGTTTACTCCGGAAATTGTAATGCAAATTGTTCTAGGCGTCATTCATCTCGTATTAGATGTATTTTATGGCCCATTTCAAAGCGCAATTTTTTACCGTTCTACACATCCCGTGCAAAGTGCAGAAATTTGAATCAAAGGTTGTGGCCTAATTTTCTCAAATGTCGTGGGGAAACAGTTTTTTCCTACTGCATGGGACTTAGTTTTCAATTCTTAAATTTAACATTTTTCTGGTCTTTCTGTTATTTTCTAATCTTGCCTCTGGCAAAGACTTAATCGAAATTACGAAGAACGCACGTGGATGCTAGTTTCTATCGTTCAATAGCGAAGCGCGCGAAGTCTAAAAATAGAATGCAAATCACTGAATTCCCCGCGAGGCTCAGTCGACATGAGCTTGTTCTGAGGGAAATACAGGGAATGTAAGCGAAATTTTTGTTTCACAAGTGTTTTAGGAACACCGGCTTTTGCCCTTAAAGAAGTCTTCAAAATCATCCACCATTCCAGTTTGTTTGTCTGAGTCTTGTCTGAGTCATGACGTCACTCGCGCGCTTCGCTATTCTTTCCCGTATTCAGTTACACCTTAACACCTGTTAGAAAAAGTCCCGCACTACCCATAGATGGTGTTATCATAATTAACTTATTTAGATGGAAGAAGATTAACCTTGTTGTAATACTTTTAAACGGGAATTCATTTATATTTCTTCAATGCCTATGTAAAGAAACGTTCTCATTTTTTCCATCGGCTTCAAGCAAGCAAGGCATCTCCATTTTCAGTTGGAAAGTCTTAAATGAAGTGATACTGCCTAAAGGATTTAGTTGGAAAGTCTTAAGAAGAGGATGAGTTTTGTTTTTTTCAGCAGAACCCGAATCTCTTTTAACTAGGTAATCAAGAAGAATCCAAGTCAAGACCTACTAACTTTAGTCGAGCCCAAGCCATTAACATTGAATCGTGGAATTGAAGTATCTTGGCTTTTTTGAGTACAATTGTGGATGTTCTTAGAACACTGATGTAATGGAAAGAGTTATTTGTCATTTAAAACTGAAGTTTGAAAAAGCTCTGCTATCCCTTTAAAATATGTTTTTGATCCCCTCCCCACCCGATACAATGTTGCAACTTGCTAGGAATTGAAGGTACTAGTTTTCAATATTGTATGTACGATAGGTGGAGATTCTTAAAAGGTGAAGTTATTAAATTATTCGTGCGACTGTTTATCTGCGTGTCTGGAAAAGGGCAAAACAGTAAATTTGTCCCAAGACTTATGATTGTAGGTTTAAAAATTGCAGTTTGATTCTCCCGGCGTATCTGAGTGCTCGCAAAGTGTTCAGCTGATGTCCAATTTTTTGAAGCCATAGTTGTGTGGAGCTGCTCATTCGAATAGTCGTGTTATAATAAATTGTTTTATTAAATATTAAAAAAGGGGCAGTACCACATTTTGTAGTACAATATATCTTTACGATCTTTGTGAGTCTTTTTGTCTGTTTGGTAACTCGGATTCATAACTGTATAATTTCTATCGTTTAACTCCTGACACACTAACAAAGCGTAGAATGTTCGCCAACGAATTTAAAACCGCAAACTATAGCAACGTCGATACGTGAGTAATTATACTGAATTATTTTGTTTTTTAACACGCAAATATTTAAGCCAGGGCCGAGATAAAACCTGCTGACAGAAGTATATCTAGAGTGTTTTGGCATTTTTCAGTCAGTTCTGAGTGTTTTGGCCGTACTGAATTCACATACTGATCCCACACTTCCTTTGGGTGTGTTATTTCCAATAGACCACTTTCGATATATGAAAATTCAGCTTGGCAGCGAGGCTTAGAGGACACAAACAAAGGAAATTGAATGACCATGTTTATTCATTTCTTTTGTTTGTGTCAGTGCCTCTAAGCCTCACTGCCGAGCTGAATTTTAATATATCGAAAGTGGCCTATTCCCAGGCCGGTTTCCTTTGAAAATCTTGTTTCAGGAATATCCTTACAAAAACCTATATATAACTCACAGACATTTAAGTTTAATTAAGAGAAGAAGACATTATTTTACCTAACCGCTCTAAAAAGCGAGTCAGCAGCAAAGTGTTTAGTTTATCGTGCAAGAGAGCTCGCTGAGCACGAAACGGAAGAAAGAAAACAACTTGGTCTTACTAATTTCTCACCTGATCTAAATAAGCGCAGTGTGCACGACTTTTATGCCAATTTTAGCCGTATTCAGTGTTACAGCTTTATTTCTTCTCGCTGTCGAGCATTTACGATGGTGTGAGTGGATGGATATCAGGACAAAATGACCATCCGTTAAGACATGAAACAAGATATCAACTACGTTTACGTGACTGTTGATTGATGGCCCATGCCCATCGCAATTGAAAAAGTTATTTTGAGCTTTTTACGTTTGAATTCGACAATTGTGGGGTTCTATCAGGCACAATATCACAGCAAATTGAAGCTTTTTAAAGGGACAGCATGTTGAGTCTTTACATCAAATGTTAAAAAGTAGCCAAAAATTCAACCCTTTCTACACTTCTTTGTCTATTTGAATAGATCTTTTGTCTGGTGTCACTAAGCGCAATTAAGAATAACAGTTTAGTACAAAAATGATATTATTCCTTCTGGATAATTAAAATAGACCACCATCTACCAGATAGTGCTTAACGTTTTCTAACAGATTCTATAGTGAAAATAGTTATGGAAAACTATTGTACGATAAACCAATGATCCCGCGTGTGTTTTTCGAGCTTCTTGTTATGTCGAGGTTCTATTCCATACATTTTACTGTAATTTTGGCCGGGACGTAGAGTATCGTTCGTTATATCGAGGACTTCGTTAAATAGAGGTTCGTTAAATCGAGGTTCCACTGTAGATGGTGGTCTATTTTAATTATTCAGAAAGAATACAGTGGAACCTCGATTTAACGAACCTCTATTTAACGAAGTCCTCGATATAACGAACGATACTCTACGTCCCGGCCAAAATTACAGTAAAATGTATGGAATATAACCTCGATATAACGAGCCTCGACATAACGAACCTCGATATAACTAACCTCGATATAACGAATTCCTCGATATAACGAACATAATCCGGAAGCCCAAACCTAAAAATATACCTCGATATAACGAATTACAATGCCAACACGCGACAGAAGAGAAACGCTGAACAGATCAACAGTCAGCAAATCCTTTAATCCATATGGTAAAGAGACAGCAACCTTTCAGTCAACGGCTTATTATTTGTCATAGACATTGGCACAATAGTATTTCCACAGACGTCACCTGTGTTACAAATCAATCATTAACTATGACCCTGGTATAACGAACATTTTGGTCGTTTCCCCTCAAATTCGTTATATCGAGGTTTTCGATATAACGAACCCTCCATTTAACGAACAAATTTGGTCGGTCCCCAGCGACTTCGTTAAATCGAGGTTCCACTGTACCAGATAGTGCTTAACGTTTTCTAACAGATTCTATAGTGAAAATAGTTATGGGAAAATATTGTACGATAAACCAATGATCCCGCTTGTGTTTTCGAGCTTCTTGTTATGCCTTACGCCAGACGCAAAATGCAAATCTGTAGCCAAATACAAGTCAAGTTGTATTCGCTGTCTTAGGTCGTTGTATTTTAAGGTAAACCGTTTCAGCTGAAACTGGTTTGGGTTGATTCGGTTGACGTTTCTCAGTAAAACACTTTTCTGACCGTTTTCGGTAGAAACAGGGTTTCTCGTGGGACCACCTGTTGCGTGAGCTACAATCACCTGAGATAATCATACAAAATGCATTTTAATCGTTTCAACTTGTTTTGACGCCGGTTGAAAAAATTTGATTAAATAAATCAACCAGAAACGGTTTTTGCCCCAATACATGTATTACAGGGAAATTTTCATCTAACCCAACCAACAAGAAACGATTGATCCCAATACAACACGAGCTTGGTGTTTACTCCGGAAATTGTAATGCAAATTGTTCTAGGCGTCATTCATTTCGTATTAGGTGTATTTTATGACCCATTTCAATGCGCAATTTTTTTACCGTTCTACACATCCCGTGCAAATTACAGAAATTTGAATCAAAGGTTTGTGACCTGCTCAAATGTCGTCGAGAACAGTTTTTCCTAATGCATGGGTATTTAGTTTTCACTTCTTAAATGAAACATTTTTCTGGTCGCTCTTTTTAATTTTTTTTGATTTTGCCTCTGGCAAAAACATAATCGAAATTGCGAAAAACTTACTGGGTGCTATTTTCTATCGCCCAATTCTTTCCCGTATCCATTTACACCATAACATCTGTTAGAAAATAGTCACACACTATCTATAGATAGTGTTATTATAATTTACTTATTCAGATGGAAAAAGATTAACCGTGTTGTAATACTTTTAAACAGGGATTCATTTTTATTTCTTTAATGCCTATGTAAAGAAAGGTTCTCATTTTTGCCATCTTCAAGCAAGCGAGGCATCTCCATTTTCTTTTGTATTTACTGTCAGTAGACAAAAGGGCTCAAAGTAAAAGAAGTGTAAATAAAGTGATGATGGCAAATGCATTAAGTTGGAAAGTTTTAAGAATAAGATGAGGTTATTTTTAGCCGAACCAGAATCTCTTTCAACTAGGTAATCAAGAAGAATATCCATGTCAAGACCTGCTGTCATTAGTCGAGCCCGAGCCACTAATAATAAAATCGTAGAATTGAAGTAGCGATTAATAGAAATAATTACATTCGCACAATGCATTCGTAGATGCTTGTCTGTTTGTGTCATCGACAAGACATTTTGGTACAATTTTTTGCCAGACGTCGGTCCTGCTTCTCAACCGTGACAAATAATTTGACAAGGTAAAGTAGTTCTAAGAGCGATGCAATGCATCCCTTTTCTGTGGTTGAAGATTTCATTTGTGTTCGTTTGTTACACAAGAAACATTGCAGACCTATTTTAGACGCGCACGGTTTTGCTAGTTTTGACTGTAACGTTTACGATTTTTGTGAGTCTTTTTATCTCTTTGGTAATACGGATTCATAACTGTATAATTTCTATCGTCTAAATTCTGACACACTAACAAAGCGTAGAATGTTCGCCAACGAATTTAAAACCACAAATTATAGCATCGTCAATACGGGAGTAATAATAATAATATAGAACGAGAAATGCTGTGGGATACCATACTAGATTTGGGTTTGACAGTTATAAGTTCACTCAGTGATGTAGGGAGGAGAGAGACCGTGAACAGCCTTGAAAGTGAGAAGCAGGATCTTGAATTGAATTCGCATTATGACAGGCAGCCAGTGAAGTGCAGGAGTTATGTGGCAGAATTTACTAAGGTTAAGAGCAATGCGAGTAGCAGCGTTCTGTACTCTCCGTAATTTTGAAATTTGACACTGCGGGAGGCCATACATGAGACTATTAGTCTCAAGTATGTATTAGTCCAGCCCACTTGCGACAAACGCATCACCGGGATAAGAGTTACTAGACAGTCTTGTGACAGGTATCTTCTTATCCTTTTGAGGTTATGCAGATAATAAAATCCAGAACTGCATACTTTGTTGATAAGAGTTTCCATACACAAAATCGAATCAAACCAAGCACCAAGATTTCTTATGCAATTCACGTCAGCGTAGCAGTGCGCGTCAGGAAGATGCCGCTTAATGGTATTGAACAATTTTATCTCTATTTTGTTTTATTTTATTTTTTGCCACATAACTTTGATGCATAAATTACGTAGAGCAATGGACCCAGACAAATGCTCTTTTAACCGTTTTAACTTTGTCTAAGGAGGGTCGAAAGAGATTTTATTATATATTTACATGTTTCTGTTGTATTCAACGTCACCAGACAAAAAGTTTTTTCAAAAGAGAAGTGTAAATGATCTTCACGCCAGAAAAGGTTGAATTTTTTGGGAACTTTTAACACTGATTTTGATCATTTTTAAAGATTCAGTGTGTTAGGATGTTATATCGTGCTGCGTAAGACAACTCCAAAACAATAGCTGCCAAAAATAACTTTTTCCATCGCGCTACCCTTGAGACATAATCAACAGTCAGGTAAACGCATTTGAGCAAGTTTTTATGTCGTGCTATGGTGATTTTGTCAGATATCCACTCATACTATGCTCTCTATTGGAAAGTGCGAAGAAATCAGGCTGTAGCAATACGATAAAACTGACATACTCAAGCACAAGTGACCAGGTAAGGTTCTTTATTCCTTCTTGCGTTCAGCGCGCGCTCCTGATAAATTGAGTTAAGTGATTGGTAAAGTGCTATTTAACTGTTTTGTAGTTTCATCTGCACCTTAGCATTTCAGCATGACCACTTTTTTAAATCATCCTTTATGTGTGTCTTCCTCTAAGCGTGCTTTCTTCTCTCAAAAACTATGCTGCATTTTATATTACATTTTGTGGGGATATTCCAGTTTTGAAATCATGCTTTTAGCAGCAAGGTTGTTATCGTTGAAAGAAAACACAAGATGTAACTGTTTAGCGGCAACCGGTGAGTTCGTCCTTCCATTCAGCTGATTACATGTCGAATATCCATGATTTTCCTTTTCTTTGCGTGAACCAACCGTCTGAAATAAATAGGTCGACCAGTTCTTTTGGAACAAAAATATAATGACAAACAAGAGTTGCAATTAAAATTGATTCAAATAAATGGAGAATTGTTCTTAAGTTTCACGCCATAGCAACTGTTTACTCTATTAGACCTTTTCCTGTCATGTGGCAAATTGAAAAGCACAAAGAGTCTTGTTACCATATAATCAATTATCTCTCTCTGAAGAAAGCTATACTATTGCAATAATTTTTTTAGGACCCTAATTTCCCTTCAAGTTGAATTTCACTTACTTTAGGATAATAACTTTGCACTTTTTAATTGTTTTGTTTCTTTGTTATTCGTTTTTGTTTTTCAATTTTACAATCTCAATGTGTGCACATACTAAATCCTTAGAAGGGAGCGATCTATTTCCTCTTTTCTTTTCCTTTCCTCTGGTTAATACAAGGCACCTTAAAATATTTACTCGTTTCGTGCAAACCTTAAGATAAGTCTGATTTTGCCATAAACGGATCATTTCTGACTCTATTTTTATTCCTTGAAAGACAAGCTATTCGACACGCAAACTGCCCTTCTGACGGTAACAGCTTGGAGAGAGAGAGAGTCGGCGAATAAAATCTGCATCACAGATCACGACAAAAATCACGAAAACAGTTCAAGAATTATCGGTATGGTAATTCGTTTCTATTTTGCTTCTGGCAGTTAAGGCATAATCAAAATCCACGAAACGCAGGGGCACTATTGTTTTTTGAGGTATAAAATTATTTCAATATGCATTTACACTTGGCTGCCTGTTAGAAAAAGTCAAACACCTACCGCCGGCCAGATCATTATCAACTTCATTTATTGCGATAATATAATTGTAAGATTTTTCAATGAGAAGGTCTCCAGGAAACCATTTTAGCGCTTATTTATTACAAAACGAATTGGCAATCATGTAACCTTACAATCATGTGGGTTGGTTTTGCAAAAGTTGTGTCAGCCAAATAGCGGACCACTCATTGCATGGCACCATCTCACAGGCTGTGTTCCAGTCAAGCAAGATAGTCATTCGTTCAAGAGCTGCGGAACAAGGTGAGTGAACACTTTACGATGTCGTTTTTCTTTTCACTCAAGTGATGATGTGCCTTTTTGTTTATTGCAGTGTTTCAAGTTGTTATCTTTAATTGAATTGGAGTGAAGTCAGAAAGGTATGGACTTCTCCACTTTCACATCTGTTAGAAAAAGTCAGGCATAAACAGCCTTTTGATGTTTCCTGGCCATAAGATAAAGGAGCTAGCTCTGGAGGATCGCTATGTTTTAATACTAGTTAGCAGTCTGCCAGCCTAGTTTTAGCATGGGCAGCCATTCTAAAACTGAATTACAAACTTCTGAGTTACGCTTGTGTTGTTAAGTAGCCGAGGTTTCTGTTTCTCTTACTGACAGAAAGAGTTTCATATTCCTCTTATTTAATTGCTTGTGTGATCGATTTAATTTGTAACCGGTCAGTTCACTTGTTGGTAAAACCAATACAGTCAATGCTTTCTTCTTGGTTGCGCATTATGGTTGACTTATTTAGTTATCATCGATGAATTATTTCTTTCCCTGTTTACAGCTATTCTGAAAGGATGTTGGCAATCAAGACTATTTGCTTCCTAAATTAAGATTGCTCCCAAGTGATAGGAATTTCTTTTGCTAGTTTAGTGACAACCAACATTCTTCCAACACTCAGACCTTTTTTCGTAAAAATCCTTCTGTTGCTTACAGATAATGTCCATCTCATATCAGAAAGGGAGTTCACCACGCTTGTATTTAAAAGATATATAAACCTTATAAAAGTTTACAGTGTGTTTATTGCTATAAGTGAACACCGATAGCCGCCGCAAAGAAGACAAAAATTGTGTTGAACATCACGCTTGTGGAACTATAGCTCAGTACAGGCGTAAGACTTCTAAACTACACAATTTTCGGTATTTTTTTTTATTTTTTTTCGAAAGTAGAGAAGAAAGAGGGTGAGGCATTTAAAATGTGCGCGAAATGTAAGAGTCTCATTTTGCCTCTATTTGCCGTATTTGTTAATCAACTTTAAACAGAGAACCAAGGACTTAATAAAATATATATGAAAGTGTATAATAAGTAATGATATTTCCTGTTAGTTAAACCTTTTTATAGGAGAATTCGTTTTACATTTCGCACAAATGGTGTGCGGGTTTAGTTTAGATGCCAAGGAATCAATGTTGTTTCTGTGTATTTTTTTTATTTTTGGTTTAGCTTACCAAACAACTAAATTAATTAACACTGCTTACGTGAACCTTTTATGATTTCTGTTCTTTGGCGATGTCACTCGATCAAACAAGCTTTTATAAGCATACTGAACCGATCGCTTAACGATTTATTGAGCACCCGTTTTATTCTCTTATTTCAGTTGACATCGCTCCTGGAGCGATTTTGCTGTTTGGCCTTGTCAGTCAGTCACTTCAGTAATGAATCAAAACTAAATTTGGAAAACTTTCACCCAACATGTTTCAAACATATCTTTTTTAAGACTTCCTGCTGATAGAAAATGTGCGACTGATATCAGAGAATCAACAAGAAAAGGGAGTGTCGCATGCTCGTTTCAGACTGATTTAAAGCTAAGAAATGTTCACAGTGTCTATAAATTATTTTAAGTTAACAATCAGTGCTGCGAATAAACCCGAGACAAGGATTTGTGTTGAACCCCACGCTTTTGTGCCTTAAGAGTAATCATTTGCAAGCTATGAGTCCTATGACAAAGTTAAGCAATATATTTATTATTTGGTTCAGTGTATGTAATACATATAAAACATTAACAAAATTAAAAGTGCACTAATGTATTACTCTCATGCTGCTCTTACATCGCACCACGCATGCGATTACAAGTAAAGATGAATTACTAGTGATTATTTTTGTGTCATTTTCTTTATTTTTCACCATAGGTTTGCAGAAAAACAAGATGAAAATTCTGTGCATCTTAGCCTGTGTTCTGGGCATACTGTCGCCGACGGCAGCTGGTAAGAAAAGTTTAATAAATATTTTCGTTGATTAGATAGAATATCAGAGGTGGTGATTGACAGGGTAACTGTCATGCATCCATTTAATCGCTGGCGAACAACCAAGGAAACTGTGCCGTCCTACTCGTGCGAGGGCGGGAAACCTCGCCGCGATTAGCTACAGACACTGATCTCGAAACCATTGTGACCAGACATCCACGTTAGCTTTAAAACGAATGGGGACTATAAGAGGGATTATTTTGAAGGGATGTTTAATGCAATAGATCCAAACGTTTGAACTAATTCTGTTTAGTTCTTGACTACATCTTTGTAAGAGATTAAACCTGATCGATGTCTGGCGTACTACTTGAAACTCAGGGCCATAGCAGGTAATAAGCAAATCGATGCATATGCCTCGATAATTTTATCATTATCATTATCATCATCATCACTATCACTATCACTGTCACTGTCTTTGTCATTGTCATTGTCATTGATATTGTCATCATTGCTATTTTTCATTCATTAAAAACAACCCAACTTCCCAGGAAGATGATCTAACAATAGACATGTATTGGCATCAAGAAGAAGTTGATCATGAAAAATCATTTGGTCTTTGGAATCACCAGTATTGCCTGATTACATATCGTGAGGGACTAGGTACGAGTCTGTTAATTGTGGGATTAGCAACTATTGATCCCCATAGTCAGAAAGAGCACACCGAGATTCATAAATCCCCAAGTTTGGTGTTAATCAGGCTAGTTTTGACTGAGATACAGGCATTTAAAAACATAAAAAAATTACAAAGAAATATATGGAAATCCGAACAAATCCTTCTTGGGGTGGTAGTGATAAAACTAGTGTTTGTGCAAGCAATATGCATGTGCATAGAGAGTAGAATGCGTTGGTTAATTATAAAAACAGGCTCATCGTGTGCCACACCAGTATTTTTTGTTGTTGTACCTGGTGGTTAAGTTGCTGCAACACTTGGTTGCATTCTTTCTTTCCAGCTTTGGTGAAATACCCATAACTGTTCATTTATTTATTGACTGAGAAAATAAGGAAAGCACTGCATTGCACTGCAAATGAACAATGAACGATAGCTTGGCCTGCTCTTAGCCAATCACAATAAAGTTGTTTCCTCATTTACATAATTAAGGATATCACTATTTCAAATCCGAGTAATGTATCAAAAATTCAAAGTGACAGTCATGCCAGCTTTCAGGTACCAGCCAAGATAACGGATAAGATTGTCATCGTTTCCCAAATACAAAGTAGCTTTGGATTTGTTTCTGATGATAAAATCTTCTTCTGTCTCAGGGACGCTCATATGTTAAATTGTAATGCTGGAATTTGGTTGGGAGAGTAAGACAGAAGTCGCGAGTTTACAAAAAATCTATCGCAGTATGTTATTGGCTTAGAGCGGCGAAATACGAGATACAAAAACCCTCAACTTGTCGCGCAACATTCTTTTGTTGCAAGTTTTCGTCGATGTTTCTCGTTTTTTACCTTGCGAGATCAACTTGACCGGCAACAAAAACATTTGTTATACCTCCCAACTCAAATACGTTTCCTGATTGGAGGAGAACGTGTCACGTGCCATTGGTCAAAACTCAATGACGCCCTAGGGCGAACAAAACTCAATAACGCCCTAGGGAAACAACACTTTGAACTTTGGACTCGCACTCGATCAAGTTGTGCACCTTGAAACCGCGGGAAATTTATGTACCAGTCGGCCTGATGTTGAAAAGCCATTGAAGTAGGACAACGTTTCTCATTAGAGACGGCATTCATTATTCAAGAAAAGGGATTTCTAGTAGCAAAAACATATCGTGCAGATGAACAAAAGGGAAAATATGAACGTTTTGTGTCTCTAAGCTTTTGGTTTGGCGCCAAAAATGGGTTGCCCACGTTCGTCAACTCGCTCGTCGATCGCCGTCGCCAGGTAGGAAAGTATTTGTGTAATTTACAACAAAATATGCTGCTCCTGATAAAATCAACTCAAAATGCTCGGGTTAAGCATTAGAAGACGCCAAAGCAACTTTAGTACTGTCTATATTTTTTGTTAGCTGCAAAGAAAAAGACTGTTATCGTGAGTTTTCGATAGAACAGGTTGGTTTTGGCAGCCGCTCAATTTTGCGAGTGCGGCCAGTGTATGCAATGGCGTCAAGCGAATCATTTTTTTTTCGGACCTTTTTCTATATTTGAGTCGGGAGGTATAACAAAACACTTAATGACTGGCCCCTCGGGAAACAGTGAGTTTTGTTTTCCCTCGACCTCAATGTTCCCCTCGGCTTCGCCTCGGGGAACATTGAGGGTCTCGGGGAAACAAAACTCACTGTTTCCCGAGGGGCCAGTCATTAAGTGCTTATTGTTCAGCGAAATCGGAAAAGTCTGCAAAAGAGTCCAAAAGCCCACACATTTCGTTACCAAAGAGATGTAAACCAAGTGTTGCAGCAACTTAACCACCAGGTACAACAACAAAAAATACTGGTGTGGCACACGATGAGCCTGTTTTTATAATTAACCAACGCATTCTACTCTCTATGCACATGCATATTGCTTGCACAAACACTAGTTTTATCACTACCACCCCAAGAAGGATTTGTTCGGATTTCCATATATTTCTTTGTAATTTTTTTATGTTTTTAAATGCCTGTATCTCAGTCAAAAACTAGCCTGATTAACACCAAACTTGGGGATTTATGAATCTCGGTGTGCTCTTTCTGACTATGGGGATCAATAGTTGCTAATCCCACAATTAACAGACTCGTACCTAGTCCCTCACGATATGTAATCAGGCAATACTGGTGATTCCAAAGACCAAATGATTTTTCATGATCAACTTCTTCTTGATGCCAATACATGTCTATTGTTAGATCATCTTCCTGGGAAGTTGGGTTGTTTTTAATGAATGAAAAATAGCAATGATGACAATATCAATGACAATGACAATGACAAAGACAGTGACAGTGATAGTGATAGTGATGATGATGATAATGATAATGATAAAATTATCGAGGCATATGCATCGATTTGCTTATTACCTGCTATGGCCCTGAGTTTCAAGTAGTACGCCAGACATCGATCAGGTTTAATCTCTTACAAAGATGTAGTCAAGAACT
>JAHPZR010005091.1:2500-10000 GCA_019787425.1 Platygyra sinensis
ATGATGTGTAGAGCTCTTTACAAAAAAATAATGAAACAACCGGACCACAGGTTAAAAAAACTCTTTGAGGCTGCTAAAAAATTGAACATGACATTGCAATGCAGACTTTCCAATAATGAGAAATTGAAGACTTAAAATTTCCCAAATAAAGATTTATTTCAACTTCGCCTAGACTATAGCCCTAATTATTATAAAGTGACCCTTCACACCATTTTGCTTACTGGCAACAAAAGTTATAACTATCCCGCCAATGATGACAATAATTATAGACCAAAGAGACGACGATAAAGAAAAAATGGTGAAATTTCAATTTGGACTGACTTTGTCGTTCGTCTGAATATTCCAAGGGCTTAACTTGTGTTATGTCGGCAGACAAGTTATCGAAGTCTGTAATTTTCAGATAAAAGGGTCTTTGATACGAAGACAAAGATTCCGGAAGATCAAGCAGAGAAAGAACTTTCATGAAACTCGATGTTAAAATCAAGCGTGATCGTTTGAGACTGATAGAAATGAGAGAATTTCACGAGTTGGGTATTATTGAGAAGAAAACTAAGCTGCATTCAGTGATGCACAGTTAGATATGTAAAAATACCTCTAAGTATTTCTGGTTTTGGTACAGATGACAACAGATCCGTTGTCGAACTCCAATGTTGAACATAAAGTACAGTAGAAAATGCGCATCAATTCGACATTAAACTTTTAGCCTGCCGCGTTTAGCTCAGAGTACTGCTGTAAAACACAAGATAAAATCACTTCCCTTTAACCAGTTTAATCTTTCAGTTGTTGTAAGAGTTTTGTAACGTTTGATTTTTGGATATAGCGCGAAATCTAAAACAGAATTACTCATTCACCTCACCGGTTGTTCTGAGTATTTTACGGAAAAGAACGAGAGGTTTGTGCATTTCAATATTCTTAGGTTAGAACAAGAAAAATACTGAACTTAACGAGTGATGGCCGAGTTGTGCAGTCAGGTAGCAGAGTTGAATGGTTCTCACCTGCTTAAAATTGTCACTTTTTTAAACTCAACCATATGATCTCTTTGCAGTACTAGTGTGACTGTGTTTTCATTGCTCATGTAAAACCTACTCGCTAGGTGCTGAAGTTTCTTATCGGTTAAGTAGGAAAAAGACTTTCTGAATTTTTTTCTGTAATTGTTATTGTGGGTATATAAAAAGAGCCCAGTGCTATCATGAGAGCTCTTCAAAATTACTATATTTAAGTGCAAAGTCACCTAAGAGAATATTGTACACAATATACAGTCACTTCTATGTTTTGTTTTATTTTTAGTCCAAAAGACAGTCTTCGAGCGAGACACCACACTTAAGGTTTTCCGCACGCAAGCTCATTTTCATTTAACGCACATTAATATTATGTCATTTTCAAAAGGTAAACAAACACCGGATAACAGTGAAAACAACTATTGTTCAGGGCCACCATAATACAATAGTGGTAAAAAGACAAGAATCCCGCCGTTAGAAAATAAGACACTGAGCAGAGAGTTAGTTCTTTAAATTAGTAAAACTAGAAGCTTTGATATCCCTGAACAGTTTTTAATTTCTATGGCAGCTGAAAGGTATTCTTTATAAGGACAAGAAATTTCGGATAAATTGCGTTGTTTAGTAAAATAGTAAAGTCATTGGTTGCAGAGTCGCTCACCAAATCCGTCTTGCCGAGCACAGTCAAACGGTCTACATTTAGCCAAAGCTTCACGACTCTTAATCAGGGAACGTTCGTTCCTACAGTTCAGTGCATAAACGAAGAAAATAATGTTAATGATAGAGTTTGCTTCAGTCTAAGCTAATGTTGTCTTGAATTGATTTGAGAGTTCCGAAACGAACGTTCCATAGTGTTTTTGAAGAAGAAAAGCATCAAGAAGATCAAGCAGCGAGGAGTGTTGATGGGCGCAGCTTTATAACGTGAGACGTGATGTTTCAAATGTCAGTAGAATGGGAATTTGGCGAGGTTGAGAGTTATTGAGACGGGACGTGCCCTAACTTGACAGCGAATAGTAGCGCAGTTTCCTAAAATAGGCTGTTGTCAGTCTTCTTTGACACAAATGAATGCGAATATTAGATGGTCATGGCCTAAACAAATATCATTCTCGACGAAAACAGCAAATGCCTTGCAGAGAAGTTTCTCAGTAAACCTATTTAGAACGTTAAGATTAAGTACTGTGTTGTCACCAATATGAAAAAACCTTTGCATTCTGTGAATTTTACATTTGCAGTTTGAATGCTTTGTATACGAACACTGTTATTTCTAGTTGACATCAAATATATAATACACTGCAGAAAAAAGACAAACTCAAATTCAGTCACCAGCAAAGCACGTTTTGTGGACCGTTCAAGATGGGAACAAACCAACATTTAGTGAATGTTATTTAGCAACAAAAAATTTTAACATTTTGTTTTCACTTACATTTGTCATTTTCCCATTAGGCCAATATTATATTTCTCTTTGAAGTTTGACTGGTTTTCATTTACACTGAGACTATTAACCAGGATCTAAAGTTTCCTATCAAGGTGGGTTGGAGTTTATGCCAAAATGTATGATAATATCCACTGTTAGTTAAAACAGCTTAATAGCATGGAAAACTGATTGATTTTGTTTTGCGTGTACCGCGACCTTACGGCGATATGGTAAATTTTGACCCTACATAAAAATTTAGGGAAGCTCTGAACCCACTCCACAGATTTTTTTAACTTTGCAAACAATTGCATCTTACATGCCATGCTTATTACAATTCTATGATAAAACGTTGGGGGATACCGAGCCCACTTTTGACATATAAGCGCTTAAAGCTGAAATTAAGGGTGTCCTTAGCAGGTCATATTGTTGCTATGTTTAGTTATTACGTCGAACAATTGACACCAACATGCTCATCAATGATTGGACAGTTTTTAATTTCATGATTTTGGCATCAAGCGATGTAGGGTGGTTATAATGACCCATCAAAATATACTCTTGGAAAGTACTGCAAAAAAGTTTCAAACAACCTTAAAACAGTTTAATAGCATGGGAAGTTAATTTAGTTTTTGTGTATCGCCAAGTGCATAATTTGAATGCCATACAACAGGTTTTACCCCTCCCCCCCCCCTCCTTGCACTAAGACTGTTGTAACAACAGTGACTTGTTCTCAACATGATAAATTTATCTCAGATTGGAAGAAAGTGACGATTTCCTTCGAGAAAGAAAACTTATTCCACGTTATCCACAGTATTTTACCAATTCTTGGCCAATTTAGAGCTTTCGGAGCGCATCACGGGTATATCAAACTTTTCAACAAAAAATTGCAGATTTGCTTTCTCTTTTATATCAATCGCCTTATTATATTATTATTTTATTAACAGAGTGTATTTATCCTCCAACGTGAAATTCAAGGGAAGGGCCTTTAATGAGGTAAGTTTCAGAATTGTTTCTACTGCTGTTTTCACGCAAGTGAGTTTATAAAATATAATTTATTACATAAACACCTGTGAAATACCAAGATTTCTCCTTTTACTAAAAAAATCATATCTTCATCGCACGCAGTGAACGTACTATTTTTATATTTCACATTAGAGGATATTGGTGTTGCCATAGTTACTAAAATGATCACCATTGCTATCGTTCCATAATCCCTTAAAAAAAAGTACTTAGATATGTTGCTGTATGATCGAAACATCCTCGGTGCCTCCTCGGAAATCTCCGGAAATCTTCGGAAATCTTCGGTAATCTTCGGAAAATCTCGGAAAAATGTTCGGAAACGTTCGCTTTACCTTCGGAACAATTTGAAAAATCTTCGGAAATCTTCGGAAAGTGGTCGGAAATCTTCGGAAAATCGTGAGATATCGAGTTGAACACTCGAAGATAAAATTCATATCCACGCGCGGTCATGTAATATCCTCTATATATCAGCATTGATCATCGCAGTTATGCACGAAAGTAAGAAAAAAATATATTGTTGCTTTACTGTCGAATTTTCCCAAAGTTATGGTGCTCTCTTCTCTAGACCATTTTATAATTACTTGTAATCCAAAATGATCAGTTGAACATTGGAATTCCAAGAAAAGCGTTACTTAGTTCTTTGTGCGTCATTAAATGTATCTAGACGCTGTGCGGCGCAAATTGTTTCAGGTCTCAGGACAAGTTATCAGCAGTATATTCCAAATATTATCAATTTATCTGTATGTTGTCAAAATTGAATCGCATTTACCCTGAAAAAGATAAACAACGGCAACGTTTTTTTAAAGTCAGATTCTGCTTCAGCTTTAGTGGCTATTGAATTAGAAAAAACAGTATTGATCCGGCATCAAAGCTGACCTTCCCAAAAATTGTTCCGAATGCGAAAAGTTAATAAACGACGACGCGAAAAAAAACGGACTAGCGTGCTTCTCTTCTCTAAGCTGTTAAATAACCGCTATATTTGATTTACGATAGCAAATATTTCTTTCAACTACTTCTGATATCAGTAAATTTTTGCTATTAAAGTGAGCTTCTTTATGACTAAAAAAGGAAAAAATAAACTTGATCAATTTCTACATTTTTGTGAAAGTGAAATCTCCATAGTATATATTTCCTTTTCCTAAATGTTTAAGAACCAAATTTCTTTTCTTTGAGACTCAGAAATTTAAGCATGAGCTTTCCGTATCTAGGCTCGAAGCAAATTATTGAAAATATACATATCAACACACTTGCCAAAAACTACATCAGATCTAATTATTCAGGAAAGCAAAACATCAAAAACTGGTTTTCAATACCTCGAAAACCGAGAAACATGCTTTCGTAATTCATGCAAACTATTCATCCCAGTTAATTGCATGTCTTACACAAGCAGTAAAAGAACCTGGCAATAATAATTCCCTTCTTTCCACAGGCAGACCAGTAATTGCTTCTAACAGCAATACGAAAAGGACAGAGCTTTGAGATGTTGTCTTTATCTGAGTGCATACCCTGGATGACTGTGGGCTTAGCCGAGTCTGTTGCTATAGTAACACTCAACCTTTGTACGATAATTGTTTTTACAAGAAACCGTAATCTCCGCAAGCGTAGCACGTACCTGGTGATAAATTTGGCAGTCATAGATGTGTTTGTTGGAGGAGCTGTTGTGTATTGGCAGTTCTATTGGCCTGGAGTACTCTGTAATCTATGGAAGCGGCATTCTATTCAATATGGGACAAAAAGTTTTATACGAGCAGCCGCTTCTTTTTTCCCCATTGCTTCTTTAACAAACATCACCATTATTGCTTTAGAGCGGGTGCACGCTACGTTCTGCCCGCTCAGGCACCGAGTTCTTAAAAAATGGGTTTATCGATTTATAATTGCCATTGTTTGGGTTATTTCTGGATTGTTAGCAATAGCTTATAATCTTTTACGAAAGTTTAACGAAACATATTATTACGGTTGTTCAGTATTTCTTACATTTTCTTCGATTTTCCTCTTAATTATTTGTGTTTCTTACACGTCCATTGTTATTAAAGTCCGTTGTGGAGCGCAGCCTCAACACCATGGTGCAGCCAGTAGAGAAAGAAAACTGACCATGACATTGTTTATTGTGACTGTTGTATCTCTTCTTTTGTACCTGCCACACGTTATATGGCTTTCTGCGGTTTATTTTAGTAAACTTGAAATATGGTGGTCACTGTCCTTTTCAGTGGTAAATCTTTTAGATATTGCATTGTTGTTTTTATTGTATGCAAACTCTCTTGTGAATCCTTTGTTATACGCTATTCGCATGCCTGAATACAGATCAGCTGTACTTGGACTCTTTCGCAAACTACCTCAACGACAAAGACAAGTGTTACCTCTTCGTAACATGTAACGCTGATAACGTGGAAAGCTATATTTCCGCAGTTTTTCTGCCCGGCTTTGTTGTTTTCAAGCATTACATTAACGTAAAGTCTCGTTGATATTGTAGAAACTAGCTACTGTAACTGAGAACCTAGAGTACATAAACATTATCATCATCGACAGCGCCGTAGCTAGTAACAGGCCAACCGAGGCACTTGCCTCGGTCATTTCTTTGGCTTTTGTTGTTTATAGTACCTAATACCTAGGAAGAGAACTCAACCATGGACTGATTGCCTCAGTCATAAGTTATTCATAGACATTGCCTCAGTCAAAATTTTTTCCTGGCTACGGCCCTGATCGATATATCTTTTTATAAACCGAGAGTTCTAGTTCTAGCATCTCCGACTCGTTATTAAAATTACACTATTTACTACAAATGACAATACACATTATTTACAAGCAGCATATGTCATAACATTAAAAAGTTGGCTGCTTAACTTGTCGTAAAATTAGTTAAATCCGCTTCCCCTTCTTATATCTTCTGACAGCGGAAAATAGACAATAAGGTTCAAAGGAAAATAAACAAGTTACTGTACCCTAAGTACACAAGTGTATAACAGGTGTTTTATTTCTATGTCTTAGCGCCGGAGTAGGTTACTAAAATTAATGCTCAGGTAAGAAGTTATGCGTAGTTTTGTTATGCCATCTTGAATGCGATTATGGTATTGCGATGTTCTAGCACTCGACAGTTTAATGTCACGTTGGTAGCGGTAAATATTAGAACGTTATGAGGCCTTTTATTGGTAGGACGTTCGCATTCGGAAATCAGTAGAACATTCCAAACACGTCCCGAGGGTGCGTTTTCATCTAAAGTGTCAGAAGGGTGGGAAAAGCCATTGGGAAAAAGTAATGAAATGCAAAAAAACAAACAAAAAAACAAGAAAAGTAAAAGAAAATATGCCACAAACCCGGATCTGATGAGAAGTTTCTTGTTACCGTGAAAAGCAGTCTTTACTCACAATTGAATTGAAGAACTTGACCACAACGCAAACGGGAGACTGAACTCCCTGCAGTTTCGACTCGACTTTCTTGTCAAACGTTTTTCGACTGCGTGTAAGAAACTATTGAACCTGGTAAAAGTTACTTCAATCAAAATACCAGGAAAAACGAAGCTGAAATCTATTAAGAAACGGACAGTGTGAGCTCTGAAGGACACCTTTTTAACTTCTCCTGGTTGCTGCTTGACTTAAGCTTCTTCACTGGATGCTGCATGTCCAGGTTAGATTTGCCTCTTGAAGTGTTTAACGCGTTTTGTTAGGGAACGACCTTCCTATAAGCCGGCGCCGCTTTCAGTTCTTTTGCAGAAGTAGAATGCTTGTACTTTTCGTCTTTAAAAGTAAGGTTGCAGGTTCTTATAAAGTCTTTTTGGGTTCTTCTGCACGTTTTATCTCGTGGTACTGAAGGATTTTAAAATTTATTTTTGCAACTGGTATCTCGTCGTCTTGTCGTCTCGTCTATTTCAATTCAAACTTAGTATGTCATTTCTTAGCCGCAGTCTTGACAGTACTTGGTGTAATTCTCAAATGGAGAGAAATCGTCGTTACGGAACCTTGTAGGATAATTTAAACAAATGGAAACCGTAGAACACGCTAATTTCATATATGTTGCGATCTATTCCTTTACATCTCAGACATCTGAACATGAACGTAGGCTAAAGCTTGCGGAGCATTT
>JAHPZR010005091.1:15000-25000 GCA_019787425.1 Platygyra sinensis
TGTTGTAGTTTTGCAATTTGTACCTACATGTGCAATTGAGCATTCAAGTTTTCGTCTAAATAACCCAAGAAAAGCTCGAAAAAGATGTTCCCATTCAATTTTTAGCTCTTCAGCGATAATTATAGATCCTTCTTTCCGATGTGTGATTACCCTGTTCCCAGGGGTTTTCTTGATTTTTTTCCGCATGAAAGAGCTGCTAGACAGCCAGTGAGCGGTTAACACGAGTCGCGAATCGTATTCGCCGCTTCGTGAAAAGAAAAATCAAGAAAAACCTCAGGTACGATGGTAATGTGTGAGAGCTATCAACGCGAAAGTGATATATCGAAGTCAGGGTTTTTGATGAGATTTTGTGCAACGAGTGGGTGCTACCTGACCCTGTAATCAGACATTTTTTACCCCGGAGAAAAAAAATACCCGAGCGGTGCATGGTTTCTTACTTTATTTTTTTTCCCGCGAAAAACGTGTGACAAAACGCTAGCTAATTTTTCCATCAGTGAAGGTTATTTTGCGATCATTCAGGTCATTTTAGATCATTTTAGGTCATTTTAGATCCTTTAAGTCACATTAGACTATTTTAGGTCATTTTGGATCATTTTAGGTCAGTTTAGATCATTTAAGATCATTTCAGGTCATTCCTTGTTTTAGTAAGTACCTCGTTAAAATATACATTTTTGAGTCTTATTCTGCTACTACAGAACCCCCGAGAAAAGAACTAAGTGGGCACTTTAAATACGATTTACTCAAAATAATTGGCTTGTTTTTTTGTCATCTTTTTGATTTACAACTTTCAACTTTAATTCGCTGCGCACTTGATTATTTTGTCAAGCGGCGCGCGGCGAAGAAATTATCACATTTCTATGTTATTTCTTTTAGTTAAAAAATGGTAATTCTGTTTTGTTCGGTTTCGTTTTGTCTTCCGAAGTCAATAACTAACTTATTTAATTTTGCTCATTCAATTTTCTTGGCTTTTCTCGCAGGGAATTAGGGATGGGTCGCAGGCAATTTCATGCAAATGAAGAAGGCCAAGGATGCAACTTCGGAAATAAACAAAGAGCTACAGAGAGCAGAGGAGTCCTATTGGACCATATTTCCAGTTAAAGCACTGAATAATCAGTTGAGAATTATTGAGACGGGACGTGTGCGAACTTCACGACGAATAGGCGGCAGTTTCCTAAAAAATGCTGTTGTCAGTCTTCTTTGACACAAATGAATGTGAATATTAGATGGTCATGGCCAAAACAAATATCATTATCGACGAAACTGAAACAGCAAATGCCTTGCAAAGAAGTTTCTCAGTAAATATATTTAGAACGTTAAGATTAAGTACTGTGTTATCACCAATATGAAAAAACCTTTACATTCTGTGAATTTTACAATTGCAGTTTGAATGTTTTGTATACGAACACTGTTATTTCTAGTTGACATCAAATATAAAAAAAATTGGAAACAAACTAGCCAAGCGAGTCAGTACACTCTACAATAACACCGGCGGGGGGGGGGGGGGGGGGGTGAAGGAAGGAAGGGAAAGCATGTTGAATCGAACAAGTGATCAGATCGAGTTCTCGCAACAGTCTAATAGAGTTCTGCATGGCAGACTCGGTCATACTTCCCCCAGCCCCTCCCTCCTCAGAGTTAAACGTCACTTTAAGGTATTTTATTATCATGAAAAACCGACATAAAAAGAATGAAGACAGCTAGCTATATGTATGATAATGACTTCATATACTAGTCGAAATGAGAATTTTACAGTGTTAACTTTTCAGAACCAGCTGAAAGGAAGTCGAAACGAAATTAGAGTCTTCCAAGTTGTATGTCTTGTCTTTCAAATAATCAATAGAATGGCAAAATGATGAAAAACAGTAGCAGCGTCTTGGAGGGAAAACTTTTAGAAAGCAGCAAATATTAGGCAAGAAATGCGTATTGACTGTTAAGCCATAAAGTGACTATTGGAGTGTTTTGAAATATTCTCAAGTCGGGTATTTTTACATTCTTCTCAGAAACGGTTATGCCTGAGAGTTATTGGTCAATCATTTACAATGGGCCTTCTTTCTCCCATATTGCAAAAAATTGTTGTTTTGATAATGTTATTAAAGTTATTTTGGAGTAACGTTAAGCATTAATGCCAAACAAGAACTATTTTAACCTTAATTAAAAAAAATTTATCGTTAATACATGGTAATTGTTCAAAGCATGGAGTTCATTGGTCGTGTATAAAATATAGAGGAAACAAAAGAAATTCAAGACAATTCACCTGGACTACTGAGAGGATGGATTGACGTCATTAATACTGAACAAAAAACAAATCCTTGGAAAGTTAAAAACAATGTATAGATAACCATAAAATCATGAAAAAATGAGAAGGCACCAGCCTTCCGTAAACAAAGTAGGTCTGCTAAAACATAGATCAACGCTATAGGACTAAACTTTACTTTTCTTACATTTCGTGCCCTACCAGCAAGTTTTGTTACGTTAGCAGTGTGATGTTTGTTTCTTGATTCCAGACAGTTCAGTCAATTTTTATTCAACAGAACAGCATATTGAAGTATTGTTTACACGAAGGCGGTATTATAGTTCACAAATTATGCAATTACTGTTCTCCAGTTTTGGAGGTTGATTTTACCTCCCGATAATGCTGTTTTTATTTTTTTTTTATTAGGAACGCAGTTTAGCGAGTCGCTAGAGATATTTCATGACAAATTTCCTGATTATTTTTTACAGATATCGCCTCATGCATGTTAAGTACAAAGTTCTAAAGCGGAAAATTCAATTTGAAGCGTGCTGTTTGTCTTTTTGCCCAAGACAGCTGAAAACGAAAGTTAAAAATATCTCGATTAATTACCATTTAACCAGGAGTATTTTGACGCATTGTTTACATTTAATTCTTCTACTTAATTTCGAAAAATTCTTTACTGATGTTTTAGTTTGCAGTGACTGTTCTTCATTAGCACTGAGGCAAATCACTAAGATCTAAGTTTCTTCTTGACAAGGTAGGCTTAATCACTGTCTAAACTTTTTGCTTGATTCTTTTTATTACACAGTAGTCAAACCATTTAGCGCGGGTTGGCTGCTGTTAAAAACATCCTATTAAACTACAAGTTTACGTCTCGCTTAACTGTTCAATATCTGATAACACATTAGTATTCGAAGTCGAGTCTCCTATGATGTGTTGAGCTCTTTACAAAAAAATAATGAAAAAACTCTTTGAGGCTGCTAAAAAATTGAGCATGACATTGCAATCCAGACTTTCCAATAATGAGAAATTGAAGACTTAAAATTTCCCAAATAAAGACTTATTTCAACTTCGACTAGACTATAGCCCTAATTATTATAAAGTGACCCTTCACACCATTTTGCTCTCTGGCAACAAAGTTATAACTATCCCGCCAATGATATAAGACGACAATAATTATAGACCAAAGAGACGACGATAAAGAAAACTGAAATTTCAATTTGCACTGACTGCGTCGTTCGTCTGAATTATGTTCCAAGGGCGTAACTTGTGTTATGTCGGCAGACAAGTTATCGAAGTCTGTAATTTTCAGATAAAAGGGTCTTTGATACGAAGACAAAGATTCCGGAAGATCAAGCAGAGGAAGAACTTTCATGAAACTCGATGTTAAAATCAAGCGTGATCGTTTGAGACTGATAGAAATGAGAGAATTTAATGAGTTGAGTATTATTGAGAAGAAACCTAAGCTGCATTCAGTGACATAGGCGTACGAGCCGGGGGGCGAACAGTTACAGAAAGTTTTGAAATTTGTCGGGCAAAACGCTGATGATTCGGGCAAAAGTACTCGGGAGAAAATACTCTAAAAGAAAAATACTCTAAAAGGTTGTCAAAGCCAGACTTGAAGGCTACTTTCTCTGACGTTTGCCTTGTCAAGACCAGGTAATTTGTTTTGGAAAAGCCATATATCGTTTACATGTGTATCGTAGAAATCCACGAGATGGATATTAATTCCATGACCAAAAGAATGACTGAATCAAAACAAACGAAGACCTAGACTTTTTTGTGGTGGCTCTGACCAAAGCCGTTTTCAATGGCTCCACAAAGAGCTTTTTTAAAATTATCTTGAACTTCACGTACGAGAAATAATTTACTGTTTCTTTTATAAGTTTTGGATTTTACTAGGCAATCTATAGATTTTCTGAGGTTTCAAAATAACTACAGTTTGAATGCCGATCTCTCGAACCCTCATTTTATTTCGAACCACCCGATAACTGGAAAAGTAAGTCGTTTCCCTCTCCTCGGTCAAACACTGTAATTTTAGTTACCCCAGATTTCTCGAAATATCCGATTTTTCAAACCAATTTTCGTTTCCTCTGGAGGTTCCAAAAATTGGGATTCAACTGTAATTTTGGAATGAAAATACGTTCATTAGACGTCAGAAATGTGAAGGTTTTTGTTCTTACTGCGGTTTGAGTGCTTTTGTACAATTATTATTGTACAACACACGCTTTCGGGCATTGTGTTATTTTTTCGGGCAATAAGGTCACCCCCCCCCCCCCCCCCCCCAGGTCCAAAGGTGCCCGTACGCCTATGTTCAGTGATGCACAGTTAGATATGAAATATAAAAATAGATATAAAAAATAGATATAAAAATACCTCTAAGTATTTCTGTTTTTGGTACAGATTACAACAGATCCGTTGCCGAGCCCCAATGTTGAACATAAAGTACAGTAGAAAATGCGCATCGATTCGACATGAAACTTTTAGCCTGCCGCGTTTAGCTCAGAGTACGGCTGTAAAACACAAGATAAAATCACTTCCCTTTAATTAGTTTAATCTTTCAGTTGCGGTAAGAGTTTTGTAACGTTTGAATTTTCGATATATATAGCTCAAAATCTAAAACATAATTACTCATTCACCTCACCGGTTGTTCTGAGTATTTTACGGAAAAGAACGAGAGGTTTGTGCATTTCAATATTCTTAGGTTAGAACAAGAAAAATACTGAACTTAACGAGTGATGGCCGAATTGTGCAGTAAGGTAGCAGAGTTGAATGGTTCTCACCTGCTTAAAATTGGCATTTTTTTAAACTCAACCAAATGATCTCTTTGCAGTACTGGTGTGACTGTGTTTTCATTGCTCATGTAAAACCTACTCGCTAGGTGCTGAAGTTTCTTATCGGATAAGTAGGAAAAAGACTTTTGACTGAATTTTTTTCTATTAATTGTTATTGTGGGTATATAAAAAAGAGCCCAGTGCTATCATGAGAGCTCTTCAAAATTACTATATTTAAGTGCAAAGTCACCTAAGAGAATATTGTACACAATATACAGTGACTTCTATGTTTTGTTTTATTTTTAGTCCAAAAGGCTATTGAGTACAAAAAAAACACTATTGATCCGGCATCAAAACCGTCCTTCCCAAAAATTGTTCCGAATGGGAGAAGTTAATAAACGACGACGCGGAAAAAGAAGAAAACAGAGAGGAGTGCATCTCTTTTCTAAGCTGTTTAATAACCTCTTTATTTGATTTACGGTAGCAAATATTTCTTTCAACTACTTCTGATATCAGTAATTTTTTTAATCTGCTAAAGTTAAAGTGAGCTTCTTTATGACTAAAAAAAGGAAAAAAAATAAACTTGATTTAAACTTCATACAATTTCTACATTTTTATGAAAGTTAAATCTTTATAGTATATATTTCCTTTTCCTTAATTTTTAAGAACCAAATTTCCTTCCTTTGAGACTCAGAAATTTAAGCATGAGCTTTCCGTATCCAGGGTTCGAAGCAAATTTTTGAAAATATACATATCAACACACTTATCAAAACCTACAACAGATCTAATTATTTAGGAAAGCAAAACATCAAAAACTGGTTTTCAATACCTCGGAAACCGAGAAACATGCTTTCGTAATTGACGCAAGCTATTCATCCCAGTTAATTGCATGTCTTACACAAGCAGTAAAAGAACCTGGCAATAATAATTCCCTTCTTTCCACAGGCAGACCAGTAATTGCTTCTAACAGCAATACGAAAAGGACAGAGCTTTGAGATGTGGTCTTTATCTGAGTGCATACCCTGGATGACTGTGGGCTTAGCCGAGTCTGTTGCTATAGTAACACTCAACCTTTGTACGATAATTGTTTTTATAAGAAACCGTAATCTCCGCAAGCGTAGCACGTACCTGGTGATAAATTTGGCAGTCATAGATATGTTAGTTGGAGGAGCTGTTGTGTATAATCAGTTCTATTGGCCTGGAGTACTCTGTAATCTATGGAAGTGGCATTCTATTCAATATGGGACATTTACTTTTATACGAGCAGCTGCTTCTTTTTTCCCCATTGCTTCTTTAACAAACATCACCATTATTGCTTTAGAGCGGGTGCACGCTACGTTCTACCCGCTCAGGCACCGAGTTCTTAAAAAATGGGTTTATCGATTTATAATTGCCATTGTTTGGGTTATTTCTGGATTGTTATCAATAACTTATAACTGGCTTTTTCGACAGTCTAAAGAAACATATTATTACGGTTGTTCAGTATTTCTTACATTTTCTTCGATTTTCCCCTTAATTATTTGTGTTTCTTACACGTCCATTGTTATTAAAGTCCGTTGTGGAGCGCAGCCTCAACACCATGGTGCAGCCAGTAGAGAAAGAAAACTGACCATAACATTATTGATTGTGACCGTTGTATCTCTTCTTTTGTACCTGCCACACGTTATATGGCTTTCTGTGATTTATTTTAGTAAATATGAAATATGGCGGTCACTGTCCTCTTCAGTGGCTAATCATTTAGATATTGCATTGGTGTTTTTATTGTATGTAAACTCTCTTGTAAATCCTTTGTTATACGCTATTCGCATGCCTGAATACAGATCAGCTGTACTTGGACTCTTTCGCAAACTACCACAACGACAAAGACAAGTGTTACCTCTTCGTAACATGTAACGCTGATAATGTGGAAAGCTATATTTCCGCAGTTTCTCTGCCCGGCTTTGTTGTTTTCAAGCATTACATTAACGTAAAGTCTCGTTGATATTGTAGAAACTAGCTACTGTAACTGAGAACCTAGAGTACATAAACATTATCATCATCGATATATCTTTTTATAAACTGAGAGTTCTAGTTCTAGCATCTCGGACTCGTTATTAAAATTACACTATTTAATACAAATGATACAGCGCCGCAGTAACAGGCCAACCGACGCACTTGCCTCGGTCATTTCTTTGGCTTTTGTTGTTTATAGTACCTAATACCTAGGAAGAGAACTCAACTATGGACTGATTGCCTCAGTCATAAGTTATTCATAGACATTGCCTCAGTCAAAATTTTTTTCTGGCTACGGCCCTGTAATAATACACATTATTTACAAGCAGATAAAAAGGCCATAACATTAAAAAGTTGGCTGCTTAGTTGTGTCATAAAATTAGTTGAATCCGCTTCTCCTTATATCTTCTGACAGATTTTCAAGTGGAAATAGACAATAAGGTTTAAAGGAAAATAAACAAGTTACTGCACCCTTAGTACACAAGTGTATAACAGGTGTTTTATTTCTGTCTTAGCCCCGGTGTAGGTTACTAAAATTAATGCTCAGGTAAGTAGTTTTGTAGTTTTGTTATGCCATCTTGAATGCGATTATGGTATTGCGAGCTGCGATGTTCTAGCGCTCAACAGTTTAATGTCAAGTTAGTTGCGGTAAATATTAGAACGTTATGAGGCTTTTTATTGGTAGGGACTTTGACATTCGTAAATAGAACACTCCAAACACGTCCCGAGGGCGCTTTTTCATCTAAAGTGTCAGAACGGTGGGAAAAGGCATTGGGAAAAAGTAATGAAATGCAAAAACAAACAAACAAACAAACAAGAAAGTAAAAGAAAATATGCCACAAACCCGGATAATGAGCAGTTTCTTGTTACCGTGAAAAGCAGTCTACTCAAAGTTGAATTGAGGAACTTGACCACAAAGCAAAGGAGAAACTCCCTGCAGTTGCGACTCGACTTTCTTGTCAAATGTTTTTCGACTTACTCCGAAGACCTGAGTCGGTTAGCCGCAGGAAAGGAGGTACATAGCAGCAGTGACCTTAGATCCCTGTACCCTTATACCGACGAGAAGGGCATCTTGCGCGTCGGAGGTCGACTGAAACATGCGCCAATTCCATATCAAGCCAAACATCCTGCTATTCTTCCTAAGAAGCATGACATTGTTCCTTTGATCTTGTTACACTTACATCAGAGACTGAACCACTCTGGAGTAGAGCAAATCCTTGCTGAGTTGCGGCAACGATATTGGATCCCCAAAGTGAGATCTGCTCTCAAGAAAATAGCCATGTCATGCCATGTTTGCAGAAAACACAATGCCAAACCAGATCCACCGCTGATGGCAAGCCTACCCCAAAGCAGACTCCAAGCTTTCACCCCACCCTTCTACAACACTGCTGTGGATTATTTCGGACCGTTGCTAGTTAAAGAAAGAAGATCCACGGTAAAGCGGTACGGTTGTCTGTTCACCTGTCTTGTGACAAGGGCAGTACACTTAGAAGTTGCTCACTCGCTCGAAACAGACAGCTTTATCATGGCGCTGAGAAGAATGATGGCTAGAAGAGGAAAACCGAGAAACATCTACAGCGACAACGGAACCAATTTCGTTGGAGCTGAACGAGAGCTTAAGGAGTGCCTTGATAGAATGGAACAGGCCAAGATCTCTGACACGCTGTCACAGTATGGAATTCAGTGGTTCTTCAACCCCCCTTCTGCTCCCCATTTTGGGGGAGTCTGGGAGAGACTTGTCAAATCAGCAAAGAAAGCTCTGAAGATCACTCTGAATGGCCAATTGGTGAATGATGAAACCCTGCTCACATTCATGGCGGAAACTGAGAGTTTGCTTAACAGCCGACCACTAACTTACGTCAGTATTGATCCTTAGGACCTTGAAGCAATCACTCCTAACCATTTTCATTGAAGAAATAGCCCGAAAGTGCCTCCTGATGTCTTTAATGACAGAGACTTGTGTTCCAGAAAGCGGTGGAGACAAGCCCAGACGCTCACCGACCACTTCTGGAGAAGATGGCTTCGTGAGTACGTGCCCGCACTTACCGAGCGGAAGAAGTGGAGAACTAGATCTCAAACTGATGTTCAAATTGGGGATCTAGTACTGGTAGTTGAGGATAACCTACCCCGTGGCAGATGGAATCTTGGCCGAGTCGTCAAGACATTCCCAGGAAGTGATGGCCTCATTCGCACCGTTGAAGTCCAGACGAAACAAGGAACATTCAAGCGGCCAGTCGTCAAGCTTTGCCTCCTTGAGGAGGCCGAACGTAGTGTATAGACCAAAGTCGTATACAGGGGTGGCTATGTTGCCGACCGCCCTTAGGTCAGCGGACTCTTCCAGAATAGGACTTAGTTCCCCGCAGACTAGAGACAAAACATGTGTTTCGAGAGATCCGCCATCTTGTTGTGTTGTCGTGTAGTGCTCGGATCGCTAGTTGAAAATTTGCTGTTCTCGCTCGTTTTCTTAGTTTTATTTTGTTTGTAAAACCTCCACCACAGGTGCAGCTTTATTAAGTCTTAACTTGAGGCGTGATCGATGTTTCAAATGTCAGTTAAACGGGAATTTGGCCGTGAGGTTGAGAGGTATTGAGACGGGACGTGTGCTACGTACCTTGACAGCGTATAGCGCAGTTTCCTAAAAAAGGCTGTTGTCTTCTTTGACACAAATGAATGCAAATATTAGATGGTCATCGCCAAAACAAATATCATTCTCGACGAAAACAGCAAATGCCTTGCTGAGAAGTTTCTCATTAAATATATTTAGAACGTTAAGATTTAGTACTGTGTTATCACCAATATGAAAAAAAAGTTTTGTGCGGGAAACCCTTACATTCTGTGAATTTTACATTTGCAGTTTGAATGTTTTGTATACGAACAGTTATTTCTAGTTGACATCAAATATCTAATGCACTGCAGAAAAAAGACAAATTCAAATTCAGTCACCAGCGAAGCACGTTTTCTGAACAGTTCAAGATGGAAATAAACCCAACATTTAGTCAATAGT
>JAHPZR010005091.1:40000-43220 GCA_019787425.1 Platygyra sinensis
GTTGAATCGAACAAGTAATCAGATCGAGTTCTCGCAGCAGACTAATAGAGTTCTGCATGGCAGACTCGGTCACATTTTCCCCTGCCCCTCCCTCGTCAGAGTTAAACGTCACTTTAAGGTATTTTATTATCATGAAAAACCGACATAAAAGAATGAAGACAGCTATGATAATGACTTCGTATAACAGCCGAAATGGGAATTTTACAGTGTTAAAAGCAGCTGAAAGAATGTAGGAACGAAATTAGAGTCTTCCAAGTTAAATGCCTTGTCTTTCAAATAATCAATAGAATGACAAGATGATGAAAAACTGGTGTAGTGACTGTCAGCAGTAGCGTGGGGTCTTGGAGGGAAAACTTTCAGAAAGCAGCAAATATTAGGCAAGAAATTCGTATTGACTGCTAAGCCATAAAGTGACTATTGGGGTGTTTTGAGGTATTATCAAGTCGGGTATTTTTACATTTTTCTCAGAAATGTTATGTCGGAGAGTAATTTGTCAATCATTTACAACAGGCCTTCTTTCTCCCACATGGCAAAAAATAATTGTTTTGATAATGTTATTAAAGTTGCTATGAAGTACGTTAAGCATTAATGCCAAACGAGAACTATTTTAACCTTAATCAAAAAGAATTTTATCGTTAATACATAGTAATTGTTCAAAGCATGGCCGGAGTTCTTTGGTCGTGTATAAAATTTAAAGGAAACAAAAGAAATCGAGAAGACAATTCACCTGGACTACTGAGAGACGTCATTGATACTGAACTAAAAACAAATCCTTGGAAAGTTAAAAACAATGTATAGATAACCATAAAACCATGAAAAAATGAGAAGGCACCAGCCTTCCGTAAACAAAGTAGGTCTGCTAAAACATAGATCAACGCTATTGGACTAAACTTTACATTTATTTCGTGCCCTGCCAGCAAGTTTTGTTATGTTAGTAGTGTGATGTTTGTTTCTTGACTCCAGACAATTCAGTCAATTTTTATTCAACAGAATAGCATATTGACATATTGTTTACACGAAGGTGGTATGTAGTTCAGAATTTATGCAATTACTGTTCTTCGGTTTTGGAGGTTGATTTTACTTCCCGATAATGCTGTTTTTATTTTTTTTATTAGCAACGCAGTTTAGCGCGCGAGTCTCTAGAGATATTTCATGACAAATTTCCTGATATCTTTTCACAGATATCGTCTCATGCTTGTTAAGTGCAAAGTTCTAAAGCGGTAAATTCAATTTGAAGCGTGCTGTTTGTCTTTTTGCCCAAGACAGCTGAAAACGAAAGTGAAAAATATCTCGATTAATTACCATTTAACCAGGAGTATTTTGACACATTGTTTATATTTAATTCTTCTACTTAATTCCGCAATATTTTACTGATCTTTTAGTTTGCGGTGACTGTTCTTCATTAGCACTGAGACAAATCGCTAAGATCTAAGTTTCTTCTTGACAAGGTAGGTTTAATAACTGTCTAAACTTTTTTGCTTGATTCTTTTTATTACATTGTAATAGTCAAACCATTTAGCGGTTGGTTTCTGTTAAAAGAGTTTTGTAACGTTTGATTTTTGGATATAGCGCGAAATCTAAAGAAGAATTACTCATTCACCTCATTGGTTGTTTCTGAGTATTTTACGGAAAAGAACGAGAGGTTTGTGCATTTCAATATCCTTAGGTTAGAACAAGAAACATACTGAGCTTAACAAGTGATGGCCGAGTTGTGCAGTCAGGTAGCAGAGTTGAATGGTTCTCAGTCCCGACACCTGCTTAAAATTGGCATTTTTTTTAAACTTAACCATATGATCTCTTTGCAGTACTAGTGTGACTGTGTTTTCATTGCTCATGTAAAACCTACTCGCTAGGTGCTGAAGTTTCTTATCGGTTAAGTAGGAAAAAGACTTTCTGAATTTTTTTCTGGTAATTGTTATTGTGGATATATAAAAAAGAGCCCAGTGCTATAATGAGAGCTCTTCAAAATTACTATTTTTAATGCAGAGTCACCTAAGAGAATATCATTGTACACAATATACAGTCACTTCTATGTTTTGTTTTATTTTTAGTCCAAATGACAGTCTTCGAGCGAGACACCACACGCACGCAAGCTCATTTTCATTTAACGCAAATTAATATTATGTCATTTTCAAAAGGTAAACAAACACCGGATAACAGTGAAAACAACTATTGTTCAGGGCCACCATAATACAATAGTGGTAAAATGGACAAGAATCCCGCCGTTAGAAAATAAGATACTGAGCAGAGAGTTAGTTCTTTAAATTAGTAAAACTAGAAGCTTTGATATCCCTGAACAGTTCTTAATTTCTATGGCAGCTGAAAGGTATTCTTCTATAAGGACAAGAAATTTCGGATAAATTGTGTTGTTTAGTAAAATAACAAAGTCATTGGTTGCAGAGTCGCTCATCAAATCCGTCTTGCCGAGCACAGTCAAACGGTCTACGCTTAGCCAAAGCTTCACGACTCTTAATCAGCGAACGTTCGGTCCTACAGTTCAGTGCATATACGAAGAAAATAATGTTAATGATAGAGTAAAAGTTTGCTTCAGTCTAAGCTAATGTTGTCTTGAATTGATTTGAGAGTTCCGAAACGAACGTTCCATAGTGTTTTTGAAGACGAAAAGCATCAAGACGATCAAGCAGCGAGGAATGTTGATGGGCGCAGTTTATAACGTGAGACGTGATGTTTCAAATGTCAGTAAAACGGGAATTTGGCGAGGTTGAGAGTTATTGAGACGGGATGTGTGCTAACTTGACAGCGAATAGCGCAGTTTCCTAAAAGAGGCTGTTGTCAGTCTTCTTTGACGCAAATGAATGCGAATATTAGATGGTCATGGCCAAAACAAATATCATTCAAATATCACGAAACTGAAACAGCAAATGCCTTGCAGAGAAGTTTCTCAGTAAATATATTTAGAACGTTAAGATTAAGTACTGTGTTATCACCAATATGAAAAAACCTTTACATTCTGTGAATTTTGCATTTGCAGTTTGAATGCTTTGTATACGAACACTATTACTTCTAGTTGACATCAAATATACAATACACTGCAGCAAAAAGACAAATTCAAATTCAAATTCAATCACCAGCAAAGCACGTTTTCTGAACAGTTCAAGATGGAAATAAACCCAACATTTAGTCAATAGTTATTTAGCGACAAAGAATTTTAACATTTTGTTTTCACTTACATTTGTCATTTTTCCATTAGGCCAATATT
>JAHPZR010005093.1:0-20000 GCA_019787425.1 Platygyra sinensis
AGCTAATCCCAACCGCAATATGGACAACTCTTATTTAAAAATATGCTTGAACATTTTTGCCTCTTTCAATCACTGGCATGATTACGGTGCAGTGTTTATTTCAGTTTGAGACGGTTGTAAATACTCAAAGAGCTGTAAAAAAAAATTAATAAAAACTTAAGAAATTGAAAAAAAGGGAAAGTTATTTTTTTTCCATCGCAAACCAAATGCAGTGTACGCTTGATTAATTAGTTTTAGTCTTAGAAGTATTTTTGTCTGTTTAGGTTTTAGTGCGTTTTTTTTTATCCTCATTATATTTGTGCCAAACAATCACCAAACTTTCCATACGGCGAAAAATTGACTGGCCGCTTTTCTCAAACATGCAATTTTAGCTTCAACCTTTATTTTCATGTTTCCTTTGTACGAAAAAAATGATGGTTCGAGAGATCGGGATTCAAACTGTAGTTATTTTAAAACCTCAGATACTCTATGGATTGCCTATCGATGAGCAATGTTTTTGTGAATCTTCAGCTAGAGTTGGAAAGTCTGTTCTATTTCAGGCTTTGCAGCCTACTGTGTATTCTTGTGTGGATTCAACTCGTGAGAAGAACATTGTAATCGTTGTTTTGCCGCTGATTAACCTGATGAAGGACAGAGTCAGCCGCTTAAATTCACGTAGAATAAGCACAATATCGCACTCAGTGATGTCAGGTCCGTGTTAGAGATCAGGGCAGTTGAAAATGGTAGAAATGCTTAACACGACTCCCACTGTTTCGTGATGTGAGAAGAAAACAAGCTAAAACATTTGCCAAAAAGATCATTATACAGCATCCTAGAATTTAATTCCAACAGGGTAACCTGACGGTTACAAAACACTAACACCTGTTGGATGCTAGTAATGCAACAAAATAATGGAGGTGCACTTTTCTAAGAAACTACAATAGCCTTGAAAGGACTCGGATATGAGACCTGCATAACCGTCCATGATAAACATCATGAAAGATTATCATGTAAGGTCACCACAGGCTAATAAACAAAAGGTCACGATAATAAGGAATCGAAGGCCACTGATCCGACCGATTCAATAGTTGCAACATGAATGAGCCAATAAACTTAAATAAAAATTTCCACAGAGGTAGCAAACACAACGGCATTAAGATTCTACTTAAAGGTCCACTGAGAAAATAAATTATTCCGTTGATCAATCGAAGGCCATAATTCACTAAGAGGCTAACGTTTGCAGGCCTGCATGTTACTTTAAACGTAGCACAATAGAGAATCAACCAATTTGCTGAGAGAAATATACACAGAACCACCTTTCATAGGAAAGGTAAACTAAGACATCTTTGTTAGAGCTAAACTCAGGTCACAGATATGTCACATCACGCGCGAAAGTGTCGTGCTTTGATGATAAACGGACAGATCGACTTCAGTTGAACGCAGAATCAGTGAGTGAATGGCCACTGTATTTTTTCCAAACATCTTTATCTTTTCTTCACTGGAAACTTTTGCCTTCCAAAGCAAACAAACCTCAGAATTTAAAATCTTCATTTTTTTCGATAGCGCTCATAGCTCATTGCGAACAAATTCATGATTCTAAAATTATCACTGGCTCCCGCGGCGTCGCGCATGTATGCGAGTATCATATTCTATTGGTGAATTTTAATGGTCAACAACAAAACAAAAGTTTTGACATCATGGAAATCAATCTTTGACTCGAGTTTGCAGACGTTATTTTCGGCGGAACCAGTGACAGCCGGAAATACGTCTGCGTTCGCAGGCTAGGCCCCATTCCTCAGCGCAAAAAAGCCAACATCCCTCAGTCCCTGAGGAAGGTTTGTATCCCAAACCGAGAGATAGGGCAATTTTGTTTAAGGAGGCTTGAAACGGTTTTTCGTAGCTATATTGTTTGTGAAACGATGGAAGATTACAAAGAAGGATGTTTAATGGTGTGGGCAAACTATATGTCTCCTTGCAACTCTATTGTTGGGCTATACTTTAAGGGTACTTGTGACGTCATATCAGTTACCATGGCAACGCACAAGGTCCACAAAAGCGTCCACTAAATTTCAGTTTTTGTAAATTATCTCAGAAACTAATTCGGTGACCTACCATTTTTATTTCTCTGTTGGAAAGTTCCCTAAGTTCTTTAACTTTTCAGACAGTATAAAAAAAAATTTATCTAGTAGAATTAAATATATTTAAAGAAAACGAGTTTTATGGCTTACAGAAAATTCCACTAGATAGTTTTCCCCGAAACTTTTATATCTGAAATGCCATCGTGAATGGTGCGTGCATGCAAAAATAAGATAGGTCACCAGCAAACAAATAGAACATTGCATTGTTTTCCGCAGATTTTATTTCCGGTTCGCGCGATTTTACGCAGCATTAACTTCCGGTGTGCTGATTTTAATACTGATTCAGCTGACGCGTGCATCTTAGTTATGGCGTGAGTAGATTGCGCGCGCGCGTGCACCTAAAAACCCTTTCGAGCCTCCTTAATTAACAATTAGACTACGAGCCCGAGTTTTCTACGAGCAGATAGTCAACGAGGCGCAGCTGAGTTGACTATCGCTCCTAGAAAACGAGGGCGGACTTCGTAATGCACCAGTCAAAGTAAACCATGATGAAATATTCTTACAAAAGCTCATTTAGATCAAAATTTACTTCCTACTTACATGTCTTCACTAGATGCCGCCCTGCCATTAGCTTTCGATATTCTCTGTGTTATAGACTTGCAAGTATACTCCAAATGTCAAATTGAATGAATCTCTGGTGAATTCTGGACCTCAGTTACAAACATCAGTTGAACGAGAGCGGAAGAGTGGAATAGGGCCTATTTTCCAGGTGTGGCATACAAATGAATCCAGAAACCTGGCCAAATACAAGTAGTGCTTTTAATATTTTAATCTTACCTTCTGATACTTCTGTGTTGATTTTTAATAATTCCACACTATAAATTTGTGTCCACAAGAAGTAGAATTTGTGATCCCCAGGGGTGAGAATTTGACTGATAATGGAGACCCAAGGGTGGGGAAATGACATTTAAAAACCTAAAAATGTTAAATTTCCCCTGGGTTGCGCGACCCCCCCCCCCCCCATCCTGGGGCAAACCATTGATAGGTGCATAATGCCTTCTTTTTCTACCAACTTGTGTCTGGTCTCGCGCTCTTAGGATTTAGGAGTGCGCGCATTGACGGCTGTCACATTGATCATGATTGTGATGCAGTATGTTCCACGGGGGAAACAAAAACAATGGCTAGTACTTCGAATCAACCGGGTCTGTGTACTGAGTCCAGTATTGAAAGAAATGTGGCTCATTTACTATACGGATTTGACAGAGAAAATCGTTGGAAACATTTTACCGGTGGCCAGGCACCTCTCTCCAGCTCCGTCGAGAGGGGAACGAAAAAACAAAGAACTAAACTAAAGAAAATTTATCTTAAGAGAGAAAGAACAATCGTCACCAGAAAGAATAGGGCTTACGCTGACTTAACGAGAATGCCTTTGTTATGCTCGTGCAATCAAGGCTGTTTGATGAGACCAGGTGCAATTGAAGCTCGACAAATTATACGGCAGCAACGAAACAAGCTATTCCAGAAAAGCTATATTGAACAGAACTATATTCTCTCGAAACTGATGGAAGTAAGGTTATGTCCCAGTGGCCTCAGGAGAATAAGGTACCACATCCCAGACTTGGGACAAGTCTGCAAGGGTGCCTTCGAAAGATGCTACGGACTGTCCGATGCCAAAATCAAGGTTCTGTTAAAAAAAATGGAAGCCGATGGCTTATCGATGGAGGGTGATCAGCGGGGCAAGCATGGAAATTATCCGAGAAAGATTGCCCCAGAGGCCAGAAAGGCCGTTGTTGATTTTATGCTTTCGCATAGCGCGACAGAATCACACTACAGAAGAGCGCGAACAAGGCAAAGATATTTTGATTCTCATATTTCAATGCACAATATGTGGACAGATTTTATTGCTAAGCACCCTGATTTTCAAACAAGCTTTGCCTGTGCCAACAGAAAAGGCCCTGGCATCAGTTACTCCAAATTTCGAGAGATTTTTATTGAAGACTTGAGTGATATAATAAGTTTTAGGAAGGCGCGCGTGGACACATGCCAACTTTGTGATCAGTACCAAAAGAAAATGAAGCAAGAGGCTGTTGACAGTAGACTCCAGCAATACGCCGAGGAACAAGAGGCACATTTGTTAGAGAGTGAAGTCAGATTTGCCTCGCTAAAATATGATGTGATTATTTTGGCAAAAACTCGGAATAGGGATGAAGCGGACTGAGACATGTAGATTACCGCACTAATTTTGCAGTGTATGCAATTTTTTGGTCTCACCATCGATTTTAACATGTTTATATTCTGAAAATTTGACTGGCATAAAGTAGACTTACACTAGTCTTTGAATCAGCATTAGCGTTCTTCTTTTTCAGTGTCACTCCGCAATTAGTTTGTATTACCTAAAGACATTGAGACTTGAATAAAGTTGATTGATGGATGGATAAATCATTGTAATCATCCAATTTTTAGGTTTAAACAATATTCGAGGTCGTGAATAACCAGCTGAGCCCTAGGCGTTAAAGCAGATGATGAGAGATTATGAGATGATTTTAAGTCAGCTCGGTTTTACTCGATACATTAGGTTAAGTTTACATGGGCGGCTAAATACAGTGCAACTAAGAGCGAGTTGTATCATCCAAATAGCAAACAATAGTTGCGTGGGTCATGCGGGATGCGTTTACAACTTTATTCAGTGTCACTATCTTCGTCAATAACTCTTAAAGACTGATAAAAATGAACAGCATTTTCGGCTAGATATTTTTGTGCCAACTTAACGCAAAAATCTTTAACGCTCTTTTTCACCGGCCGTGCTTCCTGACTAAACGGTGTAAGTAGTTCTGGCATAAGTTTAGTGACTTGTCTTTTTTAATAAAGGAACGCGTCTCGGCTGTGCCTTTGGGTCCATACGGAATCGCAAAAACACTGACTCTGGGTGATGTACTAGTTTCAGTTCTCCGTTTCATTTACTAATTCGCCGTATCCAAAGTTAAGCCACGCGATGCCCCTGACTTCAAATTTTTCACCGTTTAAGAGGCTGTCTCTCTAAAAACCGACCACTGATTTTACTTCGAAAATTCGATTTTTCTCATAAGCTGGGATTTTAAAGCCCTTACCTACTTGATCACTAAAATGAGTTTTATTTGATTAAAGTTGTAATTCAATTTATTGGGCTTAGTTAAAGTTCGGTCCGCTGGACTCAAGTTGCATGCCAACTAAAACTGGAAAAAATAACACATATTGCCGTTGCTCTAAAAAGATTAATATTTGCTCAAAAGTCCCAATTCTTTTTTTAAACTATAGATATATCACAACAGTTTGTTTAGCCATGTTTTCAATTATAATTCAATGTTATTCCTTCAACGGCTGAAAGCAGATTTTCTACCCGCTAAATCGAGTTTTGAACCAAACACGAAAATAGCGCTACTTTGAAGGCGCGTTTTAAAAATGTGGCACCTGTTTGAAACCGCTGAACTACATGAATAGAAAGTATAAATGACACTTAATTCAAAACAATAATATAATTTGTCTGCCCACTAGGTTTTCAAAACTAACGACCGCTTAAAGTTCGGGAAATTTTGAAAATACTTCAGTGAGTAACTGCATACTCGCCTTCGTGAAGTGCTCCTATAAATTCACGTAAATCTCTTACCTTACCTACAATTTTTAATCAAATGAAACTCATTTTAGTGATTAACTAGGTAAGGGCTTTAAAATCCCAGCTTATGAGAAAAATCGAATTTTCGAAGTAAAATCAGCGGTCGGTTTTTAGAGAGACAGCCTCTTAAATCCTCGTTTCTGCTGATGTACTGCATCTTGAGGAAAGACTTGTAATCTTTGATCATGTTCAGTGTAACCCAATATGTTCGAACGTCTTTCAGATGACTTCGTTCCAGCACTATCGCCCACTGGCGCGGGAATTCAATGACCTCGTGGGTGTCGAAAAGGCGCTGTATAGATCCAAACCGTCGATCGCAAATAGAATACGAGTGGCCTTCAAGCAAAAATTTTAAATCGGCCCTCAAGAACTTTCCTTTCTTAACTAAGTCGTCCATGTAGAAGAACAGATAACACTCCTTAAAATGAGCCGGTGAGTTATCACACCATATTATGAGTTGATCATGGCATCCAAGTCGACTCTCCAAATCTGTTAATAAATAGTCCAAGAGTGATATCGCCTCATTTGGTCCAACTCCACCCGTTGTCTCGTCGTAAAGAAAACAATTAATAGTATCGTCGTTAGCACAATAAATTCCAAGCAGGTTTGTTCGAAGCTTCTTGCTGTAGTACCAGTCCTGAGAACTGACCTTAGGTGTTGCCAAAGATTTATGGAAATCCATCTGCAAGGTTAGAGTTCTGGAAGACATTGCTCTGTTTGCTATTTGGATGATACAACTCGGTACTAGTTTGACTTTTATTTATAGACTCTCTCTCAGAGAAAACCGGGCTGACGTTTTGTCACCTTCAACTGAACAGTGTGCAGCCGTTGAAAGAGGCTCTCGTCATGTTGTTTAAATGTCACTTGCAGCGCGCGCTGAAGACTTAAAATAAATGAGACGTGTATTGCCCAGAAACAAAACGGCACGTCTATTTTACTTTACACACGCTCACCTCCGCCGGTCCTCTCCTGCTTCCAACTCGATGGAATCCACGCCCCGGGGTCACGGTTTTTTCGGCCCGCCACGACGCAGGACACCTTGAGGAGATTACAGGGAAAGGATTTGCCTCGTTAGCAAATCGCGTTAGAATTTATGTGTTTGACAAAATCTGATTCCGGACATTTGAAATTTGTACGCCCACCGATACCGCAGTTAATCTTTTGCCATCGCCTCGTGCGACTGTTACGCTTCTTTCGTGCTTAGCAACCTCCCGCGTGCATCCATAACTCAATAGTACACGCTATGGCGTTTACCATTTTTTAATTATTAAGGTGGCTCAAAACAGTTTCCAGCACTTTCCAAGACGTAGATTTTGGTGGGTGATAATTACCACTCTTTATCAATTGATGCTACAATCATGACATCAAAAAACTGCCCAATTACGGGTGAACACGTTGGTATTGTCGTGACACAACAGAGTCACTTTAAATTTTCAAAAATTTAAAGTGGCTCTAAACCCCATATACAGAATTTTTTCAAACTTTGCTAACACGAAAAAAAAATTAACCGTGCCGTTTTTGAGAAGCGCTTAAAGCTGTTGTGCCTATTGTGTCACAAAAATAATACCAACGTGTTCACCAATGACTGGGCAGTCTTTTGTTATATACCATGAGTGTAGTATCAATTGATAGTGTGGTTAAAATGACACATCAAAATCTAAGCCTTGGAATGTGCTGGAATCTGTTTTGAGCCACCTTAAACAACCTATCAAGACACATAAAAAGAGACAATCTCGTTTCTTTCGGGATTTTTAATAAAGTACTAAATATGCAATCTATCAATGTTATGAAAGCTCTTGGCTCTTGTTTTGCATCAAAGTTCACTTCCTTAACTGACTGCGTCATGAAGTGTTTTCCTTTGAAAATTCTGCAAAAATAAAAAAAAAAATGAAACACCTTTAGATACAAGCCGAGTACCCGTAGACCATGATGTTATCGGGGAGGTGCCCTAGATGACCTTAAGAGTTCTTTTATTTCGAGCATTTTCCCATTATTGGGAGCGAACTTTGTCAAATGCCCAAGGCTATTAGAGCTGAAAGGTCTTTGCTTTTGGGCACAATGCGTGTCTCGAAAAGAAAGTTGACTTTACCCTAAAATTCACACTAATTCATCCTAAGTTTAACATGGTTGCATCTCAGTATAGCTACTTTGATTACAAGAATTAACTGGCTTGAGCAAGCAAGCTTAATTACCAACAATTCATAACATGGCAGCTGCTGTCAGCTGCTGGACAAATTAATACTTGTCTGCGGGCCTCAGCTGGACAACAAAGGTATCTGATTTTGCAGCCTCAGTAAGCCCGGACTAATTCACCCTAAGTCAATTAGAATTACAGAATGTCTACTGACAGTGTCTTTAACAAGTTGCCTAGCTTATGCCACTACCAAATCCAGGCTTGACAGGCCAACCTTCCAGAATTTGTAGAGTTGTAACGAGGTTAATCACTTTCATGGACATGCTTGTAAACTTCACGCTTATGACAATTGTCAACGACTACAAAAGTCATCTGTAATCTATGAAAGTGATAATTTTCCAGCTCAAGACAAGTTATAGGATAGTTATTTCTCTTTCACAAAAATACTGAATTCAAACTGAAATTCACAACACAGTTTGCACTTGCCGATCTGATGAAGAAAACAACGACTGTGATAGATAAGAAATAATTTGCCATCAAGTACCGATCTCATTGAATAATATTCCAGTACTAATGAATACAGCCTCAGATAACTAAGCATCACTTTTAAAGCAGTTGATAGATGCAAAGCTTACCGAGTGATCTAAAAAGTAGTCAGTGTAACTGACTGATTAAAAAAGAATCTTTTACGATCGATTCACTCTTGTGGACAATGATTGTCAACAAGCGAGCTCGAGGTAAGCAAGGTTCTTCTTCTGTGCATGGCATTTAACAGATTGTTTTCAGATCTAAACATGGCACAGATCATGCATCATTAACTGTAATAAGCAAATCCATCGACTCTACCGGGATACCTTTCTGTATGTAGATAAATGTTAAGATCTTTTCACCCCAAAATTTCATTATTGCTACCGATTAGAATTCGCTCTCTACAAAAACGCTCTCTACATTTCGCCTGTGTAATTTGACAATGTTATCAAAGCACAATGCGTAGAAATCGAGGCCCTCTAATACTCAAACAACTCCTTTGAAACGCTTGGACAGACGCCTGGACAGGCCTTATGCATAACTAATGAGCAAACTGAACCGAGATGTTGGTTCAGTTGGGATTAATGCTTCTCAATAATTCTCATTGAAGTGTTGTTGGCGAGTCTATAAATATCCGTCTTTAGTAAGAAACACGGAAACGAATTCCACGCGTAGACCTGACAGCTTTGTTTGTATTACACGACTTCTTTGTCGTTTATATTTAACTTTATATCTGTCCTGAGTTAAAAAAAAAAAAAAAACGTACTCGTAATTTTCTTACTCGAGCCCGGGGAGTGGGGGGGGGGGGGGGTACTTCCCATAATGGCCTATAAGGGGAGGCTCCGCCCGAAAGGGGTACCTTTTTCAGATTTCAGGTATATGAAAGGGTAGGGTAATCGGTCATTTAGGTATTTAAAAGGGCCTTTAAACTTTGTTAAGTACCCCCTCCCCTAAATCCGGTGCTCAAGCGCATTAGCTACCACCCAAATTCTTTGCACTAGTGCTTCCTTTGGACGAAATTAATATCACCCCAACTTACCATCCCCCCCCCCCCCTCTAAGTTACCCCTGTTATCATAGCCAATCATCGCTTTCGTTAGAACTAAAAAACCTGGCTACATCAATGCATCCAGATTACTCGAGCAGGCATAGTGTCCAAACAGGGTTCATTCCTACTGCTAAATGCCTAAATCTTGCAGGTATGTTCTCTACAAATAAGACAGACACGTGGTTAAATAAAGTATTATTATTATATTATTATTATATTGCCAAACTGACCGGTCAGAGATCAGTGGAAAATGGAACGACATTTTCCGATTAAACCGGGCCAACCAATAGAAACAGCTCTTGTCACTTCAAATTCTTTTTTCAATTCTCTAATAAGGGCAAAGAACCGGTTTGTCGGAAATGGAACGGCGAATTTCGATCGCAATATACCGGCCGAAACATGTGGACCACCTCCAGAGGTGATCCCGACTATTCCGGTCAGAAGAAACCGAAACGGACCTTTCCATTTGAATTCCGACCGAAATTTCCGGAATCTTTGGCATAATGGAAAGCAGCCACCCTAGACCGCGGTCAATATCTATTTTAGCCAATCAGATTCGTGAATTTGGTAGTTTCCAGTCCTTGTGAGACACAGCCATATAATAAAAGGGAATATATGAAAGACTATACACACAACTTAGGTTCGAATGCCCGGTTCAGGCCTGAATTTTTTTTAGGCTTTAATTTCACAACTTCTTAAGTTGTGTGTATGACTGCGATGATCAATAATATCTTCATATTTATTCCTTCAGATTTATTCCTCTTTCTTTCTTTCTGCCTCTCTATCTTTCAAATTATTTTCCTCCTTTCCTTCTCTTTTAACACCGCTTATTTTATATAGCGTAGCTTAACGCCCGCACCTTTTTCTGGCAAAGAAATAACAGGCACTGACTGTCGCAGCCTGTAAATGCGGTTTTCCTGATTTGTTTTCGTCGATTGAATCCGGTTTAGGCCGGGCCGGGATATCATATTGGACCGGGTGTAGCTTTTTGGCCAATGGTACCATTGCATTCAGTACAGTGTGCACGGTGTTTGCGCAGGGAAATCTGTTGGGTAATATTGTTTTCTTCCTCCAAGTTCCACCCCCTGGGAGGAGCCCCGATATTAAGGCTTCGGCCAGTAGAGATTGTAACTGTATACTAATCATCCGACATCTTACGGCACTCGCCAGTACCGGGATTTTTTGCTTGCCCTGCCTGCTTTTCTTCCTTCTTCTTTTTTTTAACCCAAAATTAGGTTCTGTCGGAGTATGCTCGAAAATAAAGAATTATGCTTTCGGGCGTCACCCGGAAAACAAGGGTATTATGCTCAAAATTATGTTCGGCTAGAGGTATAATGCTCAAATTATGCCGGACTAAAATGGACATATAATGACCTAATATGATCTAAAATGACCTAAAATGACCTAAAATGATCCAAAATGACCTAAAATGATCTAAAATGATATAAAATGACCTAAACTGATCTAAAATGACCTAAACTGATCTTAAATGACCTAAAATGATCTAAAATGACCTAAAAGGATCTAAAATTACCTAAAATGACCTGTCTTCAGCTTGGTAGACCGCTTTGTTTTGAAAATAGAACACGATTTTTTCTTACTGCGTGACATCGGCATTGTTTCTGGGTAACATGTTGCGTGCACGAAAATATCGAATCGCCTTATTTTTTCTAGTTCTGAGTAAGCAATATGTCGAGAGAAGTGCCCATGCGGATGTTTTCCAGTTAAACAGAGAGACGAAACGTTTTGAGACAGCCAAAGTAAACTCCAGATGTTTCCACTGGTTTCCGGCCGCCATGTTGGAGTCCCGGAGACAGCAATTTTCAGTGATACCTTGTGCCGAATAGCTCGAGTTCGTGATATTGCACATCCCGGAAAACTTTGGCGCGTTGCTTATTTATTACTCTTCTACGATAATTCAATTTCTTGACTCAGTTTATTGAATGGTAAATGATTTTATTTTTCACTTGCGTAATAATTAAGCTTACTTGCGTGTCGTGAAAACCACCACTCGTGAAAGTTTGGGAGAACTCGAAAAAGCTGTGCCTGCGGCTCGTGTTCCCACAGCATTTCTCGTTTTCCCAAACTTCCACTCGTGTTTGTATAACTCGATTGAAACACGGTACATGTTTTCTATTTCTTAAGTGTAATTTTAATAACGAGTCGGAGATATTATAGAACTAAAACTCTTAGTTTATAAAAAGATATATCGATGATGATAATATTTATGTACTGTAGGTTCTTTAAATTCTTGTTAGTTACAGTAGCTAGTTTCTACAATATCAACGAGACTTTAAGTTAATGTAATGCTCGAAAACAACAAAGCCGGGCGGAGAAACTGCAGAAATATAGCTTTCCACATTTTCAGCGTTACATGTTACGAAGAGGTAACACTTGTCTTTGTCGTTGAGGTAGTTTGCGAAAGAGTCCAAGTACAGCTGATCTGTATTCAGGCATACGAATAGCGTATAACAAAGGATTTACAAGAGAGTTTGCACACAATAAAAACACCAATGCAATATCTACATGATAAGCCACTGAAAAGGACAGTGACCGCCATATTTCATATTTACTAAAATAAGTCGCAGAAAGCCATATAACGTGTGGCAGGTACAAAAGAAGAGATACAACGGTCACAATCAATAATGTTATGGTCAGTTTTCTTTCTCTACGGGCTGCGCCATGGTGTTGAGGCTGCGCTCCACAACGGACTTTAATAACAATGGACGTGTAAGAAACACAAATAATTAAGGGGAAAATAGAATAAAATGTAAGAAACACTGAACAACCATAATAATATGTTTCTTTAGACTGTCGTAAAAGCCAGTTATAAGTTATTGCTAATAATCCAGAAATAACCCAAACAATGGCAATTATAAATCGATAAACCCATTTTTTAAGAACTCGGTGCCTGAGCGGGCAGAACGTAGCGTGCACCCGCTCTAAAGCAATAATGGTGATGTTTGTTAAAGAAGCAATGGGGAAAAAAGAAGCAGCTGCTCGTATAAAAATAAAAATATATCTCCCATAATGAATGGAATGCCACTTCCATAGATTACAGAGTACTCCAGGCCAATGAAACAGATTATACACAACAGCTCCTCCAACAAACATATCTATAACTGCCAAATTTATCACCAGGTACGTGCTACGCTTGCGCAGATTACGGTTTCTTGTAAAAACAATTATCGTACAAAGATTGAGTGTTACTATAGCAACAGACTCGGCTAAGCCCACAGTCATCCAGAGTATGCACTCAGATAAAGACCACATCTCAAAGCTCTGTCCTTTACGTATTGCTGTTAGAAGCAATTACTGGTCTGCCTGTGGAAAGAAGGGAATTATTATTGCCAGGTTCTTTTACTGCTTGTGTAGGACATGCAATTAACTAGGATGAATAGGTTGCATCAATTACGAAAGCATGTTCCTCGGTTTCCGAGGTATTGAAAACCAGTTTTTGATGTTTTGCTTTCCTGATTAATCAGATCTGTTGTAGTTTTTGATAAGTGTGTTGATATGTATATTTTCAAAAATTTGCTTCGAACCCTAGATACGAAAGCTCACGCTTAAATTTCTGGGTCTCAAAGGAAGGAAATTTGGTTCTTAAAAATTTAGGAAAAGGAAATATATACTATATAGATTTCACTTTCATAAAAATGTAGAAATTGTATAAAGTTTAAATCAAGTTTATTTTTTTCCTTTTTTTAGTCATAAAGAAGCTCACTTAGTAGTAGTAGTTGAAAGAAATATTTACTACTGTAAATCAAATAAAGAAGTTATTAATGACGCACAAAGAACTAAGTAACGCTTTTCTCCGAATTCCAGTGTTCAACTGATCATTTTGGATTACAAGTAATTATAAAATGGTCTAGAGAAGAGAACACTATAACCTTGGAAAAATTCGACAGTAAAGCAACAATATATTTTTTTTAACGTTAAGCATCAAAAAGTGCCCAGCTCCCAGTTGGCTTCACAGCTCAGTTGACAGAGCACTGCACCGGCATCGTAGAGTGTAGAGGTGGCCGTTGGTTCGAGTCCCCTTTTAGCACGAATTTTTTTTTACAAATTCTTACTTTCGTGCATAACTGCGATGATCAATGCTGATATACAGCTGTTTCGAGAAAGGTTGTCCAAAAGAAGTATAAAAGCGTACGCGACGATGCTGAAAGGCATTATGGTAAACTGTCAGTTTGAGACAACGAAAACATGACGACAATGCTATCGAAAACGCCAGCTAGAAATACATGCTCACGCTTTGTTTAAGGACGTTCGCGCGAAAATTTTCTAACATTGATTTTTTTCTAAAAATTTTACCATTGAAAGATGATGAGTTAGTGATGTCAGAAATGTAAAAAAAAGGGGGGGTCACCGACTTCTTTTCAGAGAGAACATGCCCAGAAGAACACCTAAATCTGAGTAAATCGGGCTTCAAAAGCGAAAAATACCAAAGTGGCTGAAAGTCCCAAAATATTGCAGTAAGAGCTTTGAAGGGAAGTGTTCTCTGCCAAATATGGTTTAAATGGACCTTTTAAGGGAATTTAGTCAACTGGTGAGGGTATTCAAAGAACAAGTTCGCATTTAGCGACCATAGTTTCACGCGCCTTGCAGCCGCAAGATGACAGAATTCCATGTCCCGTGGACAGAAATCTTCAATTTTTTTTAACTTCCCACATTGATTTTTTGTTCATTTTTGGACAATGTGGAGATAATTGTAAATTAAATCTGTTTCTGAAAATAAAGTAGGGGTCACCGAACGTTCAAGATTGTTAAAGCCAATCAAAGATTTAGCAATGGGCACCTGCCCTATCTTTGTTCATTTTACTACTTAGCGCGCGCGCGCGATGCATGACGTGGCATGTGAATTTCGTGCGCAGTAAGGATGCGCAGTAACAATTGGCGCGAACGTCCTTAATACTGACATTGAGATATAAGTGAGTTTCAAAATTCAGTTAAATGCTCCAGACCATAAATTAGTGACAAAGAATTAGGATTCACAGGGAGAGCATGATTCTGACAACTTTAACCTTATTTTTTATGTCATGCTTTCCAGAGAAAGTCGGAGAAATGTACTAAAGATCGCGGTGCACGTGCAGAGCCATCGCTAATGAATCCTTTGTTTTTGGACGTGTTTTGGTAGCGCGATAGCGAGAGAGAGCTTCAACATGCATAAGCCTGTGCGTACTGCCACTTCATTTATGAGCTATATCCTAAGACCTCTTTCAACCAAATAGCTCGCTACTGTAGGTCTTCACTGGACGGTCGCGACATCTTCGATTCTGGGCGTTCACTACAAGTTGAATTTATTTTATTGAATATCTCCCATACTGCCTTTCGACATTGTCGCGAACGCTCTTACCCTTCTTTTGGACAACCTTTCCCGAAACAGCTGTATTATATTTTATAAACTCATTTGTGTGAAAACAGCAGTAGAAACAATTCTGAAACTTACCTTATTAAAGGCCCTTCCCTTGAATTTCTCGTTGGAGGATAAACACACTCTGTTAATAAAATAATAATATAATAAGGCGATTGATATAAAAGAGAAAGCAAATCTGCAATTTTTTGTTGAAAAGTTTGATATATACCCGTGATGCGCTCCGAAAGCTCTAAATTGGCCTAGAAATACTGTGGATAACGTGGAATAAGTTTTCTTTCTCGAAGGAAATCGTCACTTTCTTCCAATCTGAGAGAGATTCATGTTGAGAACAAGTCGCTGTTGTTACAACAGTCTTAGTGCAAAGGGGGGAGGGTAAAACCTGTTGTATGGCATTCAAATTATGCAATTGGCGATACACAAAAACTAAATTAACTTCCCATGCTATTAAACTGTTTTAAGGTTGTTTGAAACTTTTTCCAGTACTTTCCAAGAGTATATTTTGATGGGTCATTACAACCACCCTACATCGCTTGATGCTAAAATCATGAATTCAAATTAAAAACTGTCCAATCATTGCTGAGCATGTTGGTGTCAATTGTTCGACGTAATAACTAAACATAGCAACAATATGACCTGCTAAAGACATCCTTAATTTTAGCTTTAAGCGCTTATATGTCAAAAGTGGGCTCGGTAACCCCCAACTTTTATCATGAAATTGTAATAAGCATGCCATTCAAAATGCAATTGAAATCTGTGGAGTGGGTTCAGAGCTTCCCTAAATTTTTATATAGGGTTGAAATTTACCACATCGCCGTACCGTCTCTGAAGTTAACGGCACACGTAAAACAAAATCAACTTTACATGCTATTAACTGTTTTAACTGACAGTGGATATTATCATTTTGGCATAAACTTCAACCCACCTTGGCAAGAAACTTTAGATCCTGGTAAATAGTCTCAGTGTAAATTAAAACCAGTCAAACTTCAAGAAGAAATACGATATTGGCCTAATGGAAAAATGACAATTGTAAGTGAATACAAAATGTTAAAATTCTTTGTTGCTAAATAACTATTGACTAAATGTTGGGTTTATTTCCATCTTGAACTGTTCAGAAATCGTGCTTTGCTGGTGACTGAATTTGAATTTGTCTTTTTCTGCAGTGTATTAGATATTTGATGTCAACTAGAAATAACTGTTCGTATACAAAACATTCAAACTGCAAATGTAAAATTCACAGGATGTAAAGGTTTTTTCATGTTGGTGATAACACGGTACTAAATCTTAACGTTCTAAATATATTTACTGAGAAATTTCTCTGCAAGGCTTTTGCTGTTTTCGTCGAGAATGATATTTGTTTTGGCGATGAACATCTAATATTCGCCCGGCTTCATTTGTGTCAAGGGAAACTGCGCTATTCGCTGTCAGGGTAGCACACGTCCCGTCTCAATAACTCTCAACCTCACCAAATTCCCGTTACACTGACATTTGAAACATCGATCACGCCTCAAGTTAAGACTTATAAAGCTGCACCCATCAACATTCCTCGTTGCTTGATCTTCTTGATGCTTGATATCGTCTTCAAAAACACTATGGAACGTTCGTTTCGGAACTCTCAAATCAATTCAAGACAACATTAACTTAGACTGAAGCAAACTCTATCATTGACATTATTTTCTTTGTTTATGCACTGAACTGTAGGAACGAACGTTCCCTGATTAGGAGTCGTGAAGCTTTGGCTAAATGTAGACCGTTTGACTGTGCTCGGCAAGACGGATTTGGTGAGCGACTCTGCAACCAATGACTTTATTATTTTACTAAACAACGCAATTTATCCGAAATTTCTTGTCCTTATTAAGAATACCTTTCAGCTGCCATAGAAATTAAGAACTGTTCAGGGATATCAAAGCTTCTAGTTTTACTAATTTAAAGAACTAATTCTCTGCTCAGTGTCTTATTTTCTAACGGCGGGATTCTTGTCTTTTTTACCACTATTGTATTATAGTGGCCCTTAACAATAGTTGTTTTCACTGTTATCCGGTGTTTGTTTACCTTTTGAAAATGACATAATATTAATGTGCGTTAAATGAAAATGAGCTTGCGTGCGGAAAACCTTAAGTGTGGTGTCTCGCTCGAAGACTGTCTTTTAATTTGGACTAAAAATAAAATAAAACATAGAAGTGACTGTATATTGTGTACAATATTCTCTTAGTGACTTTGCACTTAAATATAGCAATTTTTTTATATATCCACAATAACAATTAATAGAAAAAAATTCAGGAAGTCTTTTTCCTACTTAACCGATAAGAAACTTCAGCACCTAGCGAGTAGGTTTTACATGAGCAATGAAAACACAGTCACACTAGTACTGCAAAGAGATCATATGGTTGAGTTTAAAAAAATGACAATTTTAAGCAGATGAGAACCATTCAACTCTGCTACCTGACTGCACAACTCGGCCATCAGTCGTTAAGTTCAGTATTTTTCTTGTTCTAACCTAAGAATATTGAAATGCACAAACCTCTCGTTCTTTTCCGTAAAATACTCAGAACAACCGGTGAGGTGAATGAGTAATTCTGTTTAGATTTCGCGCTATATCCAAAACTCAAACGTACCAAATCTCTTACAACAACTGAAAGATTAAACTGGTTAAAGGGAAGTGATTTTATCTTGTGTTTTACAGCAGTACTCTGAGCTAAACGCGGCAGGCTAAAAGTTTCATGTCGAATTGATGCGCATTTTCTACTGTACTGTATGTTCAACATTGAAGCTCGGCAACGGATCTGTTGTAATCTGTACCAAAAACAGAAACACTTACAGGTATTTTTACATATCTAACTGTGCATCACTGAATGTAGCTTAGTTTTCTTCTCAATAATATTTACCTCGTTAAATTCTCTCATTTCTATCAGACTCAAACGATCACGCGTACGCTTGATTTTAATATCAAGTTTCATGAAAGTTCTTTCTCTGCTTGATCTTCCGGAATCTTTGTCTTCGTATCAAAGACCCTTCTATCTGAAAATTACAGACCTCGATAACTTGTCTGGCGACATAACACAAGTTAAGCCGTTGGAATATTCAGACGAACGACACAGTCAGTCCAAATTGAAATTTCACCATTTTTTCTTTATCGTCGTCTCTTTGGTCTATCATTGTTGTCATCATTGGCGGGATAGTTATAACTTTTGTTGCCAGTAAGCAAAATGGTGTGAAGGGTCACTTTATAATAATTAGGGCTATAGTCTAGGCAAAGTTGAAATAAATCTTTATTTGGGAAATTTATAGTCTTCAATTTCTCATTATTGGAAAGTCTGCATTGCAATGTCATGCTCAATTTTTTAGCAGCCTCAAAGAGTTTTTTTTAACCTGTGGTCCGGTTGTTTCATTATTTTTTTGTAAAGAGCTCTACACATCATAGGAGACTCGACTTCGAATACTAATGTGTTTTCAGATATTGAACAGTTAAGCGAGACGTAAACTTATAGTTTTCTCTAAAACAGTAAAATAAAGTGTATCACAGAGGACAAGCTTTCCACTGAATGTGATGTTTTTTAACGTGGGCCGGTTTTCAGTAAGTCATAAGGCTTTCACGGCTATTATCAGTGGTTTATCGCCACAAACGGTCTGCTTTTATAGTGATCCGGAAATGAAGAAAAAACTATTTAAAAAAATGAATTTGAATTTAATAGGATGTTTTTAACAGCAACCAACCGCTAAATGGTTGAACTATCATGAAATAAAAAGAATCAACCAAAAAGGTTAGACAGTCATTAAACCTACCTTGTCAAGAAGAAACTTAGATCTTAGTGATTTGTCTCAGTGCTAATGAAAAACAGTCACTGCCAACTAAAAGATTAGTAAACTATTGCGAAATTAAGTAGGAGATTTAATTGTAAACAATGTGTCAAAATACTCCTGGTTAAATGGTAATTAATGGAGATATTTTTCACTTTCGTTTTCAGCTGTCTTGGGCAAAAAGACAAAAAGCACGCTTCAAATTGAATTTTCCGCTTTAGAACTTTGTACTTAACATGCATGAGGCGATATCCGTAAAAAGGTATCAGGAGATATGTCATGAAATATCTCTAGAGACACGCTAAACTGCGTTCCTAACCAAAAAAAAAAATAAAAACAGCATTATTGGGAAGTAAAATCAACCTCCAAAACTGGAGAACAGTAATTGCATAATTTCTGAACTATAATACCGCCTTCGTGTAAACAATATGTCATAATGCTGTTCTGTTGAATAAAAATTGACTGAACTGTCTGGAACCAAGAAACAAACATCACACTACTAACGTAGTGTGATGACATTCAACTTGGAAGACTCTAATTTCGTTTCGACTTCCTTTCAGCTGCTTCTGAAAAAGTTAACACTGTAAAATTCTCATTTCGACTAGTATACGAAGTCATTATCATACATATAGCTAGCTGTCTTCATTCTTTTTATGTCGGTTTTTCATGATAATAAAATACCTTAAAGTGACGTTTAACTCTGAGGAAGGAGGGGCAGGGGGAAGTATGACTGAGTCTGCCATGCAGAACTCTATTAGACTGCTGGGAGAACTCGATCTGATCACTTGTTCGATTCAACATGCTTTTCCTTCCTTCCTCCCTCCCCCCTGTTATTGTAGAGTGTACTGACTCGCTTGGCTAGTTTATTTCCAATTTTTGGTAATGACTGTGGGGATACCCTATTCTCTAGTGTTACTAACTTGCAGAACAGGCGGATTAGCGGGGCCAGCGCAATACAAAAGAGAACGAGCGCGAGGCGAGAAAAAAACGGCCTGTAGTCACACCATTGTTTATGCTCTTGCGACCGTTCCCCTGGCGAACGGTTTTTGCTGATTGGTTACTTTACATCACGTTATCCTCGAATGTTTTTCTAAGACGTAACACGATCACGTACAGTGATTTTAATCAACAACAGATCGATTCGCGCTAAAATTGTTCAGTGAATTTAACTGGAAATATGGTTCAATACGACTCCTCTGCTCCCTGTAGCTCTTCGTTTATTTCCGAAGTTGCATCCTTGGCCTTCTTCACTTGCATGAAATTGCCTGCGACCCATCCTTAACTCCCTGCGAGAAAAGCCAAGAAAATTGAATGAGCAAAATTAAATGAGTTAGTTATTGACTTCGGAAGACAAAACGAAACCGAACAAAACAGAATTACCATTTTTTAACAAAAAGAAATAACATAGAAATA